>CM076670.1:10743791-10783791 GCA_038496675.1 Rachycentron canadum
TATATATATATATATATATATATATATATAGATAATCTGCAAATGCTGCAGTTCTGATCCTTCAGCTGCATGTGAGACTTCTTATTCATGCCTGTGTGACAATACTTACAAGGACTTATTCAGCGATTGCAAAGACTCCACTTATCACAGTGACGTCATGGAATAACATGCACCTAAATAAGCACTTATACCTCGGTATACCCCTCTAGGAATAAGTAGACAGTATAGCAATCTCAGCGTTTGTCTGCTTCTTCAATTGAGCCTGTACCTTATTTTTTGTCTTTCCACCGACACTGTTTGTTCCTGTTATTTTAGTGTCAAATGTTAACAGGGTGATCTATAGCTAACATTAATTTCTTAAATCCTTAAACAAATCTCTGATCTGGAAGTACATGCAACAAATCAGTGATGCATGCACAAATATACACATTCTGGAGAACAAAATAAATTCTCCTTCTACAGGAGTTAGATGGAAAGACACAACATGCAGTAAATGTTTGACATCAGGGAGCCACTGTGCAAAGAAATTGTAATAACACAATCTCCCACAAAACCACAACTTGTGTTGACTCTTTGCTTTGTGATAGGTTAAAACAAACCACATAAGTGCTAATTAGTGAGCTTTTTTGTTTTTAAATGGTAAGCTAACCTTTTCCTGGCTGCAGCTTCATATTCACAACCAGCTACAATATTAGTATTAAGCTTCTTTTCCATGCCTTGAAAACAAGATGATTTCCCAACATGGTGTACTATTCTTGTTCTTAATATTTTAATGCAAATCAAATACCTGTTAACTTCTACTCTTTTCTTTCTTTCTTTATGATAAAGAGAGATTGATTTGTCACTTTCATATGCTTGTATTCACAAAAAAAATCTTCCTACTGCATTCAACAACCGTAAGTGCTCTTTCCTAGGCAGTGTTGTGTCCCTGATGGAACTAGAACTGCAGAAGTCCTCTAAAGAATAGTAAACGGCATGTATCCTGTACTCTCATCCACACACATTGTTATTTGAGGAGCCACATCACTCTCATCTCATACGGTGATGAGCAGAGTCACAGACAAGAGCTGGGCACTGCTGCTGCTCTTGAACACACAGAGATGCTTTGTCACTACAGCACATGGGCTGGGCGATGCGATTTGATTACCACTGAAAAAAAACATATCACCACTAGAGCAAGGTCATGTAATGAGTCTCACTTAAAATTTCTCTCTCTACTATATAAGCAGATTCACCATCAGTATTATCAAGGTCATTCTTTAGCAAATCACCGTTCTTGTCTCTATCCTCCCCTCCCTCTCTTCCCTCCTCTCCTCTACCCATTCCTCAACTTGGGCCATTACCTGAAAAGGCCATTACTTGAAAGCTCCTCTGAGAGATGAGGCTTGACTTTTAAGTGATGCTGTCATAGTTGAGCCAACTTTTTGGCAACATTAAAGCCAAAAACTGCAATTTAATTTTTTTAAAGGCTAAGTACAAAGTGAGTTTTGACATTTGTTAGAAATGTTTTCACATGTTTTTGCCTAAGCAGAGTACACAATTGAGGTGACAATAATCATAAAATGGTTCGAAAAATAAACTCAAAAGCTGTTCAAACACTCATTTCTAGAATTGCATTTACTGTCAGCACTGTTGACATCTATTTCCACCCATTTTCAAATAGCATTTTCATTTTCACATTTTTGGCAAAGCACTAATGTCCCCCTCATTTGAATCACAGGTACACAACGCATTAAAATTCCTGGGGAGAATCCAGTTGTTTTGCAGACCAATTATAGACAGAAAAATGAGCAGCATTGGGAATTTGCTCAGACTTCCTAAATACAAACCAGTGCTCAAGCGTGCTTGCCAGGAAAGCTTTTTCAGTTTCAGTGAGCAATGTCTCCTCAAGTCTGCCAACTTTTCTTAACAAGTGGTCAAAACTCTAGCACTGCACAGTGCTGACACCTGCCTTGACAGTTCAGCGGAAAAACTGCTTCCCAGGGAATAAGCTGCCTTAAAATCAGGCTACAGCCACATGAATATTTAAAATCATTTTAATACACAACTATTAATTTTGTGAACTTGGTGATTAAAATATGATTAAGTCAAGGTCCTGTCATAAAACCTTGTTTTTTTCTCAATTTCCCTCTGGAGTATTTTCCCTCATGTAATGAAATGGTCTAGTTAACCTGGCTCTTCAGGAAACACCTGACAGACTGAAAGAGACAGCAGCAATCATGAGAGCTTTGTGGCTGATGGACACTGACTTCAACACCAAACACACAACCATACCTGTCTGGCAAGGTTGACAGCATCAGCGTGAAGTCGGTCTCTCAGATGAGGGTCCAGTTGGAAAGCTGGCGCAATCTCCACAACCTTCAAAACAATGCCACAGTAAACATAAGATTTTCCGAATAGAAATGCAGTGAATGTGAAGGTTAGCATGCTTAAACTTGATGATATATTCAATATATTCATATTCATTTAATATATTCATATATCACTGCCAAAACCTGCATCTGCAACAGTGCTAAGAAATCATTTTGACACTTATAGTGGGGTCTGGAGCGCAAACAAAAAGTGGAACATAGCCAACAGCAGCAGTGTATTTTCTATTGCATGATCCTTTATGTTTATCTGCTCTGTCTGATGTTTGGTGCTGTGCAGGAAGTGTAAAGTGGGAGTTGTTTTTTTTAAAGTGAGAACATTGTTGTGCGCATTGAGAGCAAACAAGACAGTAACACTGCGAGCTGTAAAGTGGAAACAATGAGTTGACAGATGCTGCGGCTCCCCATAGAAGTGCAGCGAACTGCAGGGTTGGGAAATAATTCTCTACTGGTTCATTACTACAAGTGATCCCACTCACATTGCACGATCATTTCATCTTTATTTATATAAAGTATCATTTAGTGCAGCTTTAAAGATGTTCTCTCTTAATAGTGTTTATAAACCCCCATTTTTTTCCCTAATTCACCATCAAACCTAAAAACAGACAGAAAACCACAAACCTACAGTTTCCTTTTAACATTCAGTAAATGTGTAATTTTTTTTTTTTTTTTTTAGCATGTGTCACTTAAGCCATAGTAAAACAGATGGAGTGACCAATTTGTAAATACATTCAGCCTTTCATTTGCTCTGGCCATGTCTGCTTGGGTAGGGTTAGGGTTCACCATGTTGGAGGCTGGTCTGTTTCATTCCACTGTGTCAAATAAGTCGACCCATCCGCGAGAGCTAATTGAATCTAGTTCAAAACAACATGACCCGTGTCTGATTTCAAAAAATAAAACCCACAAGAACTCAATTAAATTTCTATCAAATCAAAATCTAAAGCAACACTTCCAAGACATTGAGAAAAGCTAAAAATATCCCATCTGCACTCTACCATCTCAAATCTATTTTAACAAGCGACTATTCTTGTTTCTGAGATTCAAACAGATCTTAGATTAAGGGCAAAGGCAGATTAAGTCTCACAGAATTAAAGAACCGCATCTTTAGCATGAAGAGAGTCGCTAATATGATTATCATCTATAATTTGATTAAAAGGAAAGAAAGAAAGTGATGAAAACATGATTGAAACTGCTTCGAGATGACAATAAATTACCCGTTAATCAGCTTCCTCTGATGAAAGCATTGTCATATTGAGTGACAATTAGATGACAATTTCCATTTTTGCTTTCATGTGGTATTCAGACATTTGTTATTTTTGACAATTAGGTGATGTCGAAATACCAAATGTCTTTTCCTGTGCCAACCCTCTGCCATCCCAAAAATATAAATATAAAAAATCTGGGAAATAAAACCCTGGCTACTGAACAATGAGCGATTCCAAGCTATATATGTCAAGAAACAGTTGATCCAAGTTGATTTGGTGAAGAATTATACAGTTGCTATAGTTGTTTCTCAGACTCCCATTCATATGGCAGCAGCTGTGGCTAATTTGTATTAGTATATAATCCTCTTACCCCCTGCTGCTCAGGACATCTATGATACCCAGGGCCACCAGTGTCACAATCATTGCTCTAATCAGGACTATAATTACCTTATTTATATGTGGCTTAATTGGCCTATTTGCCTGAATAAAAGCGATATAAGACACTAAGGCCTTTTGTATATTCAGGACTGGACTGCTTGCGGGTGTGAATCCTGCTTCTGACCTTTGTTTCATGCCCACCCACCATCAGCAACCACTTTTAGCTAATCTACGTAATATAGCAGAGAGTCATCTTAAACACATTCAAGTATTAAGTTAGTTTAGATGAATTTTAAAATGAGGATTTCACCTTTTGGTGTCTCCGTTGAATGGAGCAGTCTCTCTCATAGAGGTGGATGACATTACCATATTTATCACCTGGGGAGAGAGAAGAGACAAGTAGGTGAGAAAATGACAGAGGGAGGTAGCAAAGAAAATTATAAAATAATGAGGAGTGTGAAAAGGAGGAGAGGTTGAATCGTGTGATTGAAGTCAAATGAAGGAGGAAACATGAGTTCCAGTGGAGGATATTCCACCCCTTCACCCTGAAAAGCTTTTTGACCATATGATCATTGTCCAACTGGATGATGAAATGTCATTGAGTTTTGATGCATTTGGTTGAGTTGGAGTGGGTTTCCATATACTTCTGAATTCATCCTGTTTTCAGCAGCAGTGAAATCATCAGTAAATAGTATATGTGCCAGTTCCATTGGAGTTTTATGTGCGCAAGCCACAACAGTGTCACCACCATGTATTAGAGATGAGTCACTGGCTTTAGGTCATGAGCCTTTTGTTCTTCCATATTTTCCTCTTTCCATCATTTCCATCAAGGTTGATGGAGACTTGGCACTTAAATCTATACATAGTTTTATTTTAAGTTCAAGCTCCTGAGGTAGAGAGACTGAAATACTTGCATCCTTCTTTTCTTCGGGTATTCACCACATATTCATCCCACAATCTCAAATGCCACAAAACGTATATTTTACAGTCTTTTACAGATTGTGAACAAGAATTTTTTAGACGCATCTCACATAATATGACCTGGGAGATCTCTGCTATTTACCTTGTCTTACCCTGTCTTTAAAGGGCCTTACCAGGAGCCAGGGTGGTGGAAAGTCACAGAGAAATATTAGTGGTAAAAGAAACTAAATGAAAGGGAGGGAATATTTGGAGAAGAGAAAGTAAGAGAGGAAAAATGAGGGCAGGCGAAGACATGCCTTTTAAGAGGTAATTCAGAAAATTCACAAAATCCCTTGCATTCCCTGAAGACAGTAATTAATCACAGTGACCACACACACAGAACTACAACACAGTAAAGTGCGAGTTCTCCATAGACACCACATAAAAAAAGGCACCCCTGCCAAACCAGAGACAAATGCATGTCTGATAACAGGGGTACTTTTACAGGTAAACATGACAATACACACAAACACATATTCACATATAGAGTACAGCATATGCTCCCAGTGCAGGCACTTCAAGTTAGTGTTGGCGTCGGATTTCAGTTCTGTAATATCGAGTGGATGCAGAGTTACATCCACTATAATGAGAAAAAGTAATGGGTGGAGAATCCTCTGCTGGCCAATAAATCTTATTCACTCTCATTGCTCATCTGTCTCTTCCTACCTTCGCCTTGCTACTGAGTTCAAGGAAATCGCAGAGTGCACTTACCAAGGATCTGTACTTCAATGTGTCTTGGCTTTTCAATAAACTTCTCAACAAATAGGGCTCCATTTCCAAAAGCCGTCAGAGCTTCAGAGTAGGCCCGCTGGTAATTCTCCTCCAGTTCCTGATAAACAGACCAGAAAAATCCATACATGTCTGAGTTAGTGCTACCATTCAAGAGCCAAGAGTCCCAGCAAGTACTTTGTATTTCAAGGAGTGTTTCCGAGGAGTTTTGCCTTATTTAGTACAACTTCTGTTTCCTGTTTCAATCTATATTCTGTCCCTCATCATTCTCATGTCATGCATTTTTTTCCCTTTTCTTTGACATGAATGTTTACACACCCTTAGGGAACAAGATGCTCCACAATATTTCTGCGACCAGGGTGTAGGAGGTCATGACCAAGCATGCTGAAGGTCAATACTGAATCTGTGTTTGTCAGTGCGTGATGTCCTGCCTGCCCATCCTGCCTTGTCTACTGGGGAAACAGTGAGTCACCATCATGCCCTCTTTCCCAGTGCCTCAGGAGAGGATACACGAGCCCATGCTCAGCTGTCATCTCAATCTTGAGAGAAGATACTCTTGTAGTTGCTTTCACACATGCACTGCTACGCTCAAATCATCAGCATTACACGGGGAGAACACAAACATATGATTCAGATGGCCTGGATATTAAATCGACTTAAATCGAACCAAGTGGGCGTGTTGATGACGTTTCTATCTTGCATCCTGCATGCTCTGCCTAGTCTCCACACCTCATCTGAACAGTGTATTTACAAATTCAGCTGCCACAGACAATCTCCTGTTGTGTGTTAGATGTGTGAAAGGGGAACTCCAGACAATGTCCAGAGACTCAGGTCCGGACATTGTCTGTCATGAGAAACTGGCTTCAGAGGCAAAACAACCAGGTGTTCAAGGCAGCAGCAGTCATCAGCAGCTCTAAAAAGCAAGGAAGACTGACAAGAAAGGAAACCATGAATTTCACAGACTAACCAGAAATTCTTTTGGTGAGTAATAAGAAAGGGACTGAGCATATTTCACAAAATTATAAATTATTCACTTTATATCTTATCCATCTCTGATCTTAATAATATATATATATAGATAATAAGTCTAATTTAGTGTTTGCATTTTGCTCGTCCTTAGTACTTACCTAACATCACAATCTACAATGGTTAGATAACCACTTGACTCACTCATGGGTAAATTGTAGGAGGTTAAATATCTAAAATTATTTCCATCTCTGCCCTATTAAAGATTACACAATCTTTGGCATTCATTACAACTAGTGCTGGGTGAAGCCTAAGTCACAGACATTTGCAGTTATTAAATCACTGGTTCACCTCTATTTTTGTAAATGACACCAAAGACTTCTGAAAGTCTCAAAGTTAGCAGACTTCCATTTGTACTCTCTCCACATCAGTTCAGTCTGTCTGTCAGCTTTGGCCACTGGAGCTTTGATACGTGCAGTTCTACTTTTCTCTTATTCTTTGGGAAAGCATATCACGTCTCTGAGCAAAAATCTGGTACTTTCATACTCCCTCTCTTATCAGTAAACATACACATCTTGTCCAACATGTTGCGAATAGTTAGGCTCACTCAGTTAATTCAGCATACAAATGACCCACAAGCTAGCCTTAATGGAATAAAAAGCCAACCTACGCATTGTTGGCTTGGGGTCCCAACAGTGCAGAAAAACCTCTTTACAATTTCCTCACATCATATCAGCTGGAGCTGCCGAGGCCCCTGTGACTCAACTGAATAACTAGAAATGTCAACAACTAATTAGACTGGGGTACAACTCAGAAAAGGTCATACTTTCCAATGGATTGCTGACTTGTGAGCCTCAGTGGTTCCAGTGCAACACAACACTGCCATTCATTGTGTATATTAGTGAGTAGGGCACCGAGCTACTGTGGCCGACACTGACCAGTTTTGTTCGAATGTGATATTTTTCTGAGTGAAAGGGTTTTATCGAATGTCACAGCCATATGTCGCAGCTATAATATGATAACTGAAAAATAATGGACAAATATTTTCATCACTGAATAATTTTAATCACTTAAAAGGAAAAATGCCAAATATTAACTGGGACCAGTTTCTCAAAAACAATGTTTTTCCTCTCGGATCATGGTAAACTGTTTTGGCTTTATAATTAATTATCAGGAAAGAGTGAAAAATGTTTGTTACAAGTTCCCACAGTCCATGTCTTATTTTATTTAACTAAATATTCAAAATCCAAGCAGTTAATGAATTGAGAGAGAACATTGAGGGAGAATTTAGCAGACTAAATCAACAATGAACATCATTAGTTGCAGCTGAAATGAAACATTGTATAAAAAACTGAACTTATGTAATGCTTTTCTAGTCTTATCACACATCCATTAAAAATTTAGTGTATTTTGTATATTGATAAATCTAACTATATTATATAAATGCAGCATTTTAAGCAAGTAAAGAAAGTTATGACTTTTATTGTGACTGAATTATTTGTATTTAAAAATGCCAAAGCAGTTAAGAAAGTAAACTGGATAAAGGATGAGGCAATGGATTTGCTCAATGTAGCTCTGATTCACCAGTGATCTCTGCCCTGTTCTGTTTGACTGGACAACAACCAGCTGCCTGCTGAAAACTTTCAGAAATGGCCGAAAGCCATGCTCATACAGACGGGCATTGACATACTCCCTCCAGTGCCTCCATTACTGCTGGTACAAGAAGCAAGAATGCTGCTAGGCCTCCACTGAAATAAACAGGGGTGACAACTTGCCACTTCCTGGTGTCTAGTGGCCTGAAGGAGCTCATTTTCTTTCAGAAACACAATTTTTGGCTAAAAGGACATTAAATCCCTTGTCATATATTCTGTAGTAAAAACCAGAATAAAGGAAATTATTACTCTACCACTGAACCATAGCATAGAAACTGTATTGCTGGACCTGGTTGCTTGAGTTTCCCCAATAGCAATCAATTAGGGTTAAGAGTGTTTTTCTTTCAGGTTAAAAATCTACAACTGTTCTAAAGCATCACCTACAACAGCATTTACAGTGAGTGAGCAGATGTCAATGCCAATAAAAAGCCTTTTAAAGGCATTTTAACTGACCTTATGTATGCTGTAAGAAGTACATTATATATCAACATATAACAAAAAACACAGGTGAGACTAACTGCAAAGTCTGTACATACAGTATGTGCTCACACGCACACACTCTTCGTGATTGGTGATTGTCACTTTCGTAAGCTTCAACTATCGTTATCTTTATCATTCAAGAGGTTGTAATATGTCCTCTGAGCTGCACCACTATTGGAAAGTGGCAAAACTGGTTCTATCTGGTTCGCATGTTAACTTCAGTAGAAGAAAGGATAAGACAAGTAAATATTAGTGTTTCTTTGCACCTTTGAAAACAGCTCTTGGTGAGTAAAGGAATGAAGTTTGATGCTGAACTCACATTTCTTATAGACAGCTGTTAACAGCTGTTAATGCTAATATTAGCTACATAACAATAATAAAACTTACAAATATCTCCTGTAAAGAAAAGCAATTTTCCTTCCCTGCTTCTCATATCCTATACATACGTATGTATGCATATATTGTGTATTACATGCATATAATGTGTTTGTTAGGATAACTCGTAACCTGAAAATCATTCATGTTAGAATCATGTCGAATTGGGCTGTGAAAAGTTAAAATATTCAATCTGCTGATCCAGGAGAACAAGTGTCCAACACACAGAGAACACTCAGGTTTCACAAGAGGTAATTTCAGAGCAAACCCACTAACGCAGGGTGATTGGCGGCTGGAGAGATAAATGATCAGGTTGTAATTTCCAAGCAATTTCACTTTGATGCAACACAAACAGAAAATTAATGAATGTGAAAACCAGAATTTGTTGGCCGGCCATCAAGCTGGGTTTGTTTGTCTTCACTGAAGCATCACGACAAGAAGTGTGTTGTTACAGAAAGCTGCTAAATTGCACCTCTCACAGAAGTGATCATGTACATCAGTGACTGACAGGCTCACCTCATACTCTCTGACCACCCTCATGCCTCGACCACCTCCTCCATAGGCTGCTTTGAAGATGATGGGGAAGCCGTATGTTTGGGCAAATGCCTGTGCCTCCTGCAGACTAGAGATGGGGGAATCTGTTCCCGGGACCACAGGTACACCTAGACAAGAGTGGGTGGAGTGAGAAATAGGTTATTGTAAAAAGATGTTAACTGCTGTGCTTCATCACAAAAAAGAATCAGCAGCACGCTCATTATGAAAATGAGAGTAACTCCTACATCAGGGAATTTTTTTTTTTTTTTTTTTTCAAATCTACATTCATTTACAACAAAGTTAAAGTGCTTTATCCATAGTACTTTAATATAGCAAAATCCATATCAAACAGAGCTTCAATGTTTCTTACAGTGGCAGATGAAACAAGTAGATAAAAATGTTCTAAAATAAGTTCATTCCCTCCAGTGCAGATGAAATTAATGCTTGGAGGGTAAAAGCTAAAGCAAATACAAGCAGGGAAATGCCAGTTTGAAAGGGTGAGGGTCGTGGAGAAGTGAGTCATCATCATGACGACAAGCAGCAGGGTTCACAGCAAATCTGGTTTCAAACAGCTCACATAGATATGATGCTATCAGGTATCTAATTACAGTTGATATATAAATGCTGCAATTACAGAAATACTTCACATATTATAGCAGCTAGTCAAATTATGACCATACCTTACCTTTATCTGAATCTACTCTCCCACACATCATTCATCTCATGCCAGTCATCCCTTTCCATACCTGCGCTGATGGCCAGGGAGCGAGCCTCCACCTTATCTCCCATCTTGCGGACCGTGTCTGGGGTTGGCCCTATAAACATCACTTCTGCTTCTGCGCAGGCCTGGGCAAAGTCTGCTCGCTCAGAGAGGAAACCGTAGCCTGGGTGGATAGCATCCACATTGTTGTCCTAAGATGTTAGAGAGGGAAAGATAAAGAGAAGGTCATTTTCACTTTATTTCTCTGTGTGGTACCTGATGACTATGGCTTTGAAATTCATCCCACAATAGTTTAATTGAGAAAAAAAAAAACTAAGTGAGCACTTGCCTAAACACATTTATTCATATTAAATCTAAAGTGCTAAAATATCTGCTGGTGAAGCCTAGAGAAAGGAGATATAGCACAGCTAAGCAACAGGTGCTCTGTTAAACTGGGAGCGAGGTCCCAGTTAACACTTGGCTCACCATTAGTAAGGGAACTGAAAAATCATCACACACACAAAAATCTGCATGCTTTCGCACAACCTACCTGCTCACCGGTCAGGTTTTTACAAGTGCTAACAGCAAATGGACTGTGGCCTAATGACATATTTTATTCTCATTCCATCTTTGCTGCAGTTGCCCTCATCATCAACATCATCATCTGCTCTATGGACACTAATAGACTGACCAAGTAGAGAGGAATCCATACTTGGGTTGGGGAAGGTAGTAAGAAGCAGACACACACACAAGCTGGGTAGCAGACAGATACAGTAGCTTGACAGATAGAGCCATCTCTGGATCAGTATGTGCCATCTGCTCATGGATACGAGGCGGACTATAATTATGGGTTGTCCCGTTGTTAAGGGAGCCGTTACTGGCGGGCCAGAGGAGGCATGGAGCCACACACATGCACACACAAGCAAGCAGGTACACCCAACCACCTACTCACACAGACAGACATGAAGTCAGAGAGACATGGACAGCATATGAAGATCCACACACACTTACACAACACCCCAAGTTAACAAGCATTCATACAAGGAAGATCAGTGTTTGTGCTTTCACATTTGCAAGTGGACGCACACATTGTCACATGCAACATAGCTGAAGACGCACAGAAGGTAGTGGGACAGAAACGGATGGTTATTTTGGTCACAGGGTAATAGAGTGATACACAGTGGGAAGAATGACGTACACTGAATGTGAGTAAGTGAGAGCAGAAGAGAAAGCACACACACACACACACACACACCTTGCTAGCATAGGGTGGCTGGCCTCCCAGATAGACAGACGGATTTTGAGAAATGAGTTGGACAGCGAAGGCGCCCCAATTTGGCTGGCTGACCACATGCCCACGCAGAAAATTATAAACTGTGAGAGATTGATCAGAAAAATGATAATGAACAACTGGCAGCACATCCTAGAGGGATGGAGAGAAAACAGGAGGGAAAGGTGGCAATAAGGAACAGATCTGGGGTAACAGAGTGATAAGGAGAAAAGGGAAGAGAAAGAACGATAGAGAGAATGAAAGTGAAAAGGAAGGAAATGGTGGAGGGAGGCAGCAACAACACCAAGATGAAAAATGGAGGATGGAAGGAATGAAAGATGAAGGGAAGGAAGAGAATAATATGGGGGCAGGTGTTGAAGGGATGGAGGTTCAATTCCTTTTCCTTCCCACCATCTAAACTAAATATAGACTGAGTGAACAGTCCATGAAAGTTCACCATGAAATTTCATTTGACAGCAAAGAACAAGATTTCCAACTTTACAAAGAAAGCAGGGCCAACCACCTAAAGATCAATGTCTAGTAAAAAAAAAACTAGTACTACAGATCATATCAGCATTTGTATGCAGACAAACTTCCTAAAATTATCATTATTTATCATAAATGATAATTTTTCATTTTCTTTCATTTCTGTCTTGGTTAAATACATGAATGACAACATAGTGACCGGTGAGCTTTGCAGGTGTTTCCACTTTAAACAGTGCAAAATGAGCCATTTACCTCCAATTCCTGTCTTTATGCTAAGATAAGCTAATGCCAACAATCTTCAGCTCTTCACAGTACTGTGCACATAGACAAGGTACAAAAACTTCTCATTTCACTCCCAGAAAGAAAGCAAATATGCAAATGTTGAACTTTCCCTTTAATGCTAATTAAAGACTTCCTACAACTACTTCAAAGTAAAAGCCTTCAAGCAAAATTAACTGAAGGTCTATTTAAGCTTAGTTAAGTTTTTGAACATGAAGAGGAATTGTTCTTAATCAAAATCTGTCCTATTTGCACCATTTAATCGGTGCAAGATGAGGCTGATGTACGAGGGCACACTGCAAGCTCCTTTTGTGAATATACACTGTGTATATGTTGTCCAGAGAGGAGCCAGGCCACAATCTTTTTATTGTAAGGAAATGGGTGAAGCCATTTTAATGCACATGGCAATGATAGTACTGTATTACTGGACATGACGAGTTAAATTTCCCTCGAAACAAACCAGTTTACCAGTAAAATAAACAACATGATTTATTATTAAGTTCAATCTTTTACACCATCTCGTGGTAAATGCTCTTTACCTTGGCTACTTTGATGATGTCAGGAATGTGCAGGTATGCAGCAACAGGCGGGAGGCCTTTTCCAATCAGGTAAGCCTCATCTGCCTTCTGCCTGTGAAGACAAATGCAAAGGATTTACATTAGAAAGTTACAAACAGATGTGAACCAACATCTCAACCATTATGGCAGCATTTCTAAGCTCAGTAAATATTTGGCAGCCATATCAAATAAATTATTAGCAGCCTTAAACAGGTTTTGTGTGAAGAATGAGAGTAAGGAAGAACATGACATGAAGGTGATATAAAAGGAAAAAGGGGGAATGACGGATAGGGCAGAACCAGGAGGAATTATGAGCCTACAACAAGATGTATTAGTCAGTGAAACACATTAAAAAATAGAGACATTAGGAAGTCAAAGGAAAGGCTCACAGTGAAGCAGATTAGCGTGTTGTGTATTTAGACTAAGCAGTGTGATTGCTTGAATGTTTGTAATGTCAATACAATTATACTTATGTCCCCACTTAATACCAACCACAAAACAAATGACTAGCCCAGCACTGGAAAGAAGAAAAACGCTCCCCAGCCTCCGTTAAGTGCAGTTGGCTCAAATCAACTGTTAGCATTTCGTGGTCGATACTCAGCAGTGGCAGCCCAGTAGTTTAGCAAGACATCTGCCGTTATGCTTTCTTTACTTAAACCACTGCGGACCCATTCAGCTTTAATGTAGCAGAGATTATTACCTGTGCATCTGCCCAGTGTCTTGTTCAGAGTAGACGGCCACGGTTCGAATCCCCAGTTCAGTGCAGGCTCTGAACACACGGATAGCTATCTCACCTGAAAGACAAGGGGAAGAAATGTGTGTGGGATGGAGGAGATAGTTTATTCATTTTGCCATAAAGTGTGTGTTTTGCTTTGCTACATTTTGCCCACTAATGTCCTTTGTTTCTCCTCCCTCCATGATGATGTTCTTCCTCCCCTTCACTTTTATTCCCTTCATTACCTAAATGTTTCCTCAATGGTGATCCACAGTTCAGAAGATTGTGTGTGTGTTTGTGTGATGAGAGGTTGTGGTTCTCAGTCTTTCATCATCTACTTTACATAAACACAGACTTTACATGATCCAACAACATCCTGTAGCATTGGCCCTATTTTGCAACTTAATGCCTCCGCTGAGAGAAGAAAATAATCTTTGAATTTTTTATGCCATACATGAGATGTGAAAGAAATGAATGCATTTGGTGTACTTCATTGCCCCGTGCAAAAATATCAACAGACACTGCAACGAGTCTACTGTTTTATATAAAGTTTGAGAACACAGTGTAAAATCTCAGCTTTAGACAAGCAAAACACTGCGTGCCTTTTATCTTCCTGTCACCAAAGCCAAATACTTGTTTTTCAAGCAACACAGAGTTTGGGAGAGAAAAGGGTTTAGTCACTGAAAACTAGCAAGATGATGTGTTCTTGCTCGAAGGGGAGGACAGTGTTCGAACATTTGAGGAGCATTAAAAAAGGGAAAGAGAGCAAGAAAGAAAGCGAATGAACAGCAGGAATATAAAATATGAGGATAAAGAGGAGAAGATAAGTATGAAAAGCCAGACAATTTAAATATAATTGATTTAATGTGAGAAATCTAAAGAATTAGATCAGGAAACGCCACAAGTTTGGGAAAAAAATGCAAAATGACAAGAAAGGTCAGAGGACCTACATGGAGGTTTGAGAGAATTGTGGTACCAAAAGAAACACAGTTTGGCAAGTTTAACAAAGTGACAAATAAGAGGAGAGAAGATGAGAATAGCATTGAAGGGGGGGAAGAGGGCAATGAAGTAAGGAATGAAAAGGGGGGGGCAAAGTCACAGGAGGCAAAAAGGAAGACAGCAAGTGGCTCAGAGGAAAATCACATCTGACAAGTGCTGAAAAAGACAGGGAGTGAAAAGGGAGAGTGGAGAGGAGGCGAGGAGAGAGGAGAGAAGCTGAGGGAGGAACAGGAGAGCAGAAAGAAAAGAGGAGAGGATATATTAGAGAGAATATTAGTGAAAGAGAAGCAGTGATGGCAGAGAGGAGATGTGCTTGGTGAAGTGGAATCTGGGCTGATATGATATGATCGTCCAGTCTCTTTCCTCATCTCTCTCTCTCACACTCACTCGCGCACACACACACACACACACACACACACACACACACACACACACACACTAAGCACAGTTCGGTGGACTCCGGTGTGATGAATGTGATCTAATGTGGTGTTGATATCGCATCACAGCAATTGTGAATGAGAGAGATTGACGGTAAACCCTGCTGTGTGTGTGTGAGAGAGAGAGTGAGTCAGTGCGAGGGAGCCACCACAATCTATCTGAATCAAATTAATGGATTAAAGCTGTTAAACAGAGCGTCTATGGAAGGATAGAGATAAATGTATGCATGCAAATGTATCATGTGCTGCAGGAGGCCTATAGAGATCCACGTCCAAAACTGGAACCATATTGGAAATCCACAGACCAATCAATTTGAATCACTGAAACAAATCAAGCAATTTAAATTTGTCCACAGTAATGAATAAAGTGCAAAGCCCTGAAAATAATTATAAAGATAAAGCACAAACATTTTGTCACTTAACGCCTGCACGTCACCTGATAGTCATTAACTGCACACTGATGCTCTGTGGTCAGTGTAAGCATGAACTGGAGGGGGTCCGGTGATTATAAGTATTACCACTGCCTGTCAGTAATGTTTACGCCATGTGTAACAACCATACTAGTGACTGCTTAGTGTTTAGAAAACTCCAGGCCTCTGTATAATTATATTTCCATTCCAGAGCTCATTTACAGTGATTTCTAGCAGCTTAGCCAGGAATAAATACATTTTTTCTACTGGTGGCTGCAATTCATTTTGTGGCCAAAATATATTCATATTAAACTGAATAAACTGAATTTTACATTTTATTTTAATTCTGTAGGGACTTCAAAGCTGATTTTACTTTACCTTTCATAATCAATAATATTCAGACAGATACCCTTTTGTAATTAGTTAGAGCACACAATTCAATAACAGTTTAATGTAACAAACTCTTTAACTTCGTGGTGTACAATGAGGGCTATGATAGCAGTTCCAACTCTGAATCCAGTATTTAAAGAAATTCACTGCTTTTAGGTTAAATTAAACAACGCTTCTGCAGCCACCCACATACAATGTGTGCTTAAATATTAGTAAGTGCCAAGGCAAACTAAATGGTGGCCGTTAAAAATTAGGAGTCTGTTCTTTTGCCGCAGGAAAACTGTAAATGTCAAAGTTTTTTCTTACATTATACATGAAGCAGCATCAAGCTGTATTTAAGTTAATGGGACAATCTGAATTGCTTGTCTTCTTCAGTGGTGAACTAGTAAGGGAATAGATAGATGGGGTCTTACCTCTATTGGCCACCATGACTTTCTTGATTGGTCGATATTCACTCTGTGGGGTAGAGTGGGCAAAGCGGGAGAGAAGACAAACCCGCCTCACAGCCAGCAGGCTGAGGCTGCCTTGGACTACAGCGTATCTCAACATCCTAAGAGAAAGACAAAGAAAGCGTTTAACATACACAAACAGTGTCAAACAGTGTCAAAAAACTAAAGCTTAATCTAACAAAAATAAGTGAAGGGTTGAGTCGCACTCTGACAGGGTACCCAAAAGCTTCTATATCCAAACACTTCAGAATAAGAAAGTACATACACCGGTTATGTCAGCATAAACCTACACAAATGTCTGATACAAAACCAAGAGCTCACACTTTCTTACAATCTCTATGTATTAACCATTTGATAAACTCAGTTTCTCAGGTATAAAGGATGCTTGAAGGGAAATGATAAGAGGATGGTAATGCTTTAGAAATGATTAAACAAGGGTGTGAGCCCCGTTTAGAGAGATTAAATCTACTAAAGCATCATGCCCTATTAAGTTGTTGCCAACGGTTGTGCATTTGAAATATGGTATTTTCTCAAAAAATGGCCCCATACTGATTTTTTGAAGGAAATATAAACTGTTCTAACAAATTTAGTAAGCAGTTTTCTGAATGAATGAATTGAGGCCTGTGGCCCTGACTTCTGTTATTAAAGTTTGTGCAAAGACTGTTTCCATGTGGTCATTGATGGTTTCCTTATAGGATGACTGGGAAAATAGATGATAGGGAATGGGCATTGCCACCTTGAGTTTTCACTGAATAACTGTAGTTAACTAAAATGTACCAGAAACAAAAAAATACTGTACACACTTCAATAGTCTTTGGCAAAATGCTGAAAAAAGGAAGCCAATAAACACACATACAAGCTGGTAATTTGATGATATTGGCAAGCCCGAATAAATTTTATATATATATATATATATATATATATATATATATATATTACTCTAAGACACTTACGAATCAGTTAATGTTGATGGTGCTCTTTGTTTATTATAGTGAGTGTTTGTCAGTAAAAGTAATAAGAAGTCTGGCTGCAATCAGAGCTCATGGCTGATTAAAAAGTCACAGTCAAACTTGTTCCAAGAAAGCAATATTACATCCTTCTTAAAATGAAGGTGGGTGTTAGAAAACCAGTCAGCTGCTGCTCTGCTTACCAGTATTCAATCAGCTGCAGGTGTGTCTAATTAAAGACAACGGGTTTCTGGTGTGTTCATGGTGTATTTTTCCAAATTGCAACAATAAAATGAAAGCACTAATTATATTTTTCCTGCTCAAGAAGTTTCAGACACATAATAGAAATTATGATTGAACCACACAAACTGCCCCCATTAGTCCCACTCATAGACTTAATTTTTAGAAAGAAACAAACTTGCTGATATTTATTTAGAAAAACCAAACCAATTTTGTCTACAGGGACAGCAATTAGATTTACTAAGCTACATAGAATTGCTGTACATGAATACTGAACAAGACACAACAAGTTTGTATTAATTTCTCTGTCATTTGAGGTTTTGTTTCACTTGCTTTTGAGACTACACTGAAACAGACCAGCTATCACAAGAAAATGGAACTTTTCCAGTGAACAAATCACACACAGATAAATAAAATATTCATTACACCTAATGCTGGTGCTACAGTTTGATGCTGTAATAACAATCAATGGTCCCCTAAACTCAACAAACCTCCCCACAATCACATGATCACCACCAACAGATATTAACACATATATATATATACATATACAAATGCATAAAGGTGTAAATAATCTATAAATGCCTCCTCACCTAGATGGCAAGTGTCTCACTGTGTGGAAACTGGCAACATTACTGATGAGAGCTGTTAGATTGTGAGCCCAAACCGACAGAGACAGAAGCTTCTTCTGGTCTGACCACAATCCTACATCTCACTGACAGTCCTTTGCTGCCACACTGTGGTCAAACAACAGCAATGCGGTCAATGAGAAAACAAGGACGAAGATGTGGAAGAGCCACTACAGTGACTCCTTCAATGTTCAAACCATTAATGAAAAAAAAACTTAAACTCATCGTGAAGTTGTATTTAAAGAAATATGTGGTTTGCACATTTACAGCTGCAAAGGTCATACCATAAAATTATGATATACAATGGTTCCCTTTACCAGGCAACCCCACTTTTCTGCACAAACCAGAAAATCCATCCATTATCTCTACCATTTATCTGTCAGGGTCACGCAGGGGTTGGAGCCAATCCTACCTGAAGGAGTACACCCTGGACAGGTCACCAGTCCATCACAGGGCCATAAATACAGACATACAGAGACAAACAACTATTCACACTCACACTCAGGACTATGGGCAATTTAGAGTCACCGGTTAACCTAACCTGCATGTCTTCGGACTGTGCCATGCCAACCAAGCCAGAAAATGATGTGCTCAAAATAAAACAGTTACTGTTTTTCAACCCCTTTGATTACAGCCATGTTCACCCATTTTGTGCAATATGATCAAGTGCAAGATGGGATAGTCTTAAGCTCAAGTCAGCACACACTGGGTGAAATGTGGAGAAATATTCAACACCTCAACCAGCCTGTCCTCACACATTCACACACATTTAGAAGTAATTATAAAATCAAATGATCAAGACCAGTGAAATATCTAAACCCACCGATAACTGACCAGGTCAAACGTGTCTGTTACGTATTACAACATCACATTGAAGAGAGGTGAATATGTGGACTAGAAAGATTTAGACAGACTGCTGAGAACTCACTCACCCAGATTAAATGGCATAAAGTAAGAAAGTACAGCAAGAAAGCTATTTTTTTATGTATTTTTAAATGTATTTACTGGCAATATTTTTTTATTCGGAGCTTTTAAATTCTGGACTGATTATGTTATATATGATTATACGTGACATAATAGCTTTGTAATTGACCAGATGAATGAATCAAGATCCAATCAATGAGGACTTTTAGATAATGATTGCCTGTCTGAGGACATCATGAGTGAGCTCAGGCTGAAACTGGACACCATGTCTACACAAACGCAACTGTGTCTCAGTATGAAACAGATTCTCAAGGCCTGAATACATTACAGAGGCAACAGCGGGCCAAGGAGAGACAGGAGAAATGCCACAGACAGACAAAAACATGGATTAACATTATCTGCATTCTTAATGTACCTTGCCTCTCCAAATACTGAATTACAACCTCTTACCTTAGTATAGTTATTTGATGGAAGTGTAATACAAGCTGCTGTATCTGGCCTCTACCTTTCTTCATACTTTTATAACATTATGCTCCATTAGTGTTCTTACATCCTAGAAAATACACAATCAGAAATAACCTGTAATGACTATACTTTCTGATATAGTCTACAGTTTTTATTATACCATTACAAAATAGTCCTTTAGACTAATGATTTGTTGTCTTTCCTGACTAAAAATAAGAGAGGTGATATTGAAGGTCAGACTTCAAGAAACATTTAAAAAAAAAGACCATGACTGAGATAAGAGGGAGAACAAAGGCCATCATTTACCCTGTCTTTGTCTCATCGCTCATCTCTAACTTCTGCCCCCTTGTGCTTGTCATTGTCGTGCTCTTACTCTCAGATTTACCTCTACTATTCCACCCATCTCCCTGCACTGATGGATGGGCCGATGATAAAAGGCACCACAGCAAGTTCTTCACCAGTGGTAGGACACTCACTGCCAAAATCCAACGAGGCAAATTTGAGGATAAGTTGTGGTATGAAAGGAATGTCAAATGGTGTGTATGCGCAAGCTGTTGAAGTAACACTACAGCATAATTCTGGTTTTGGCGCCTCAATGTCAGTGTCCCTTTTCCTGGCTCTAAAAATAAAATGTCTTATACGAGGATTTAAGATACAACGGAAAGACGGAAAATCAGAAAAGAAGGAAATAATGATTTTGTATGTGCCCTCGTTTTTAAGTCCTGACACCTGACAGAACGCTGAAGGTGTGTGTTGGTACATTTTGTGCAGACACCTTCACAAACTGGTGAAAATAAAACCTGTGTGGCCTGTGTAGTTTTCTGAAATGATTGGGGAAATGGAAAATACTCCTGACAAGGTCTTCAAACTGACTCAAACATGGTGCTAGTTTCGGCATGAGAGGACTCACAATAGGAAGTGTTCATTGTGGGACCTGATTGCATGCACTTGTTTTATGTGGGGAATGAGTACTGTTTTAAAAATATTATCAATATCACCCATCAAAGAAAGAATAAAATTGTTAACACAATTACTCAAAGAAATGACATTTATCTGAGATGTAACAGCCAATCCCAGCGTTTCACTTTAATGAGCATTTCAAGGTCCCTACTGTCACACAGGAATGTGACCTTTGGCTCATTCAAAATAAAAGGGATAGTGGCGTTGTCCTCAAGCATGAAGTTTTACGAGACACTACCAGACTACTCAAATATCTAATTATCTAAAGAGTTATGTCACAGCACTGTAGCTCCTTCTGCTTCTCAGGCAACAAGTTCAACTCAGGTCAGTCAGCAGAAATTTGGTTATTCAGCAACAATGTTTATTTCCATAAGATTCAATCTGGAGGCTAAAAACATTTGGGGATTAAAACTTTAAGATAAAGCAATGACAAAGTGTCAAAACCTCAGTAGTGTAATCTAAGAGAAGTTAATCTCAAGTCCCTGTATGTTGGTATCTGAGGTACATTTAACTTGACAAGACTATTTAAATAAGGGAGAAAATGACACTATTTGACTCTTAATTGCCAGCACAGCACTGTTAAATTGTTCATTATCCCCCACCTCAGTCCTGAATGCTAAAATCTCTTTTTGCAACTGTTGCAACACAGTGAACACTGAATTAAATTACAGTTGCAATGCTATAAAGGAACGTGGATGTTTAAGCCAAATGTACTCAGTGACCTTTCCCCTCCCTCTCTGTCTCTCCTTTCTCAAAACCTCTGACTCTGCCTCCTACCAACAAACAGGTACAAACAACTAGAAGCAGAAGTTTAAAGCAAAGTTTTTCAATGTCCAAAACTTTGGTGTACATATGTTTGACTGCTGAATCAAGCATCAAAAATGAAAGGTTATAGGCCACTGAGACTGACGTGTGTTGTCTGACTTAAAAGAACAAAGGTGATTTCTGGTTCATACATTAACTTCTTGGTGAGCAAAGGTCTGATCTGTTTTGTTGCATACACCATGTGATAATATGACACACAAACACACATACCTATCATTAACTTTGCCCTAATTGGCTGGTCATTGGGGAAATACACATCTCGCACATACTTCCAAAAAAAACAGGACAGTAAATATGTACATAACATCTTATGTAAAATCATTTGTTTACTAGTTAATCTTTTATCACCAAAGCTTTTACTTTTGTTAAGGAAATATTTATTTACTTTAATGACGTAGGATTTGATGACATATATGACATTGCTTCCTGGAGTTCATGATTAAAACTAGAGATCCACAACTTTTGATAGAGATACCATAAACAATTATTTTTACCTTCATTAGATTTAAAGATCAAAGGAAAAGCACTATTTGTCACATACTGTTGGGTCTGGCAGGGTGAACCTGATGAGGTAAATGAAGTAAAATATATGGGGGGGGTCCACTTGAATAATGGCACTATGTATAGTTTATCAGCACACACACAGGGATCCCATCATATTTCTACAACACAAAAAACACAGATTTATAAGAAAATAACCTGACAGACATCTGGCTTCAACACATTTAATTAACATTTAATTTTCACACACATACACAAACACACACACACATGCACACAGGTAATTGCTTAATTGCTAATGTACAAAACTGGATATAAAAGACTTTCTGAATCCAAAGGATGCTTAAAAAGTCATCTGTTTTTAGATGTGTAGGGAGAGTGAACAACAAAGAAATGGAAAATGAGTGTGCACTCATCTACACTCTCTTCCTCCTTCCCTCCTTCCACCTGAGCAGTCCTTCCTCATCATACCTGGTCCTGACCTGATAAGGAGAATGGATAACTGTGTGTAAACTCACACAAAACAGATCAGAGTCCCTCAAGCATAAAAGCAAATAGCATTTTTGTAAAGTTCCCATTAAAGATGTACTCCGTCTAAATGTAAGTAAGAATCTAAACAGGTTACTATATATATATATATATATATATATATATATATATATCATCCTCTTTACATTTCTATTCAAAACATGTGCAGTCAAACCCTCTAATACCTTATAATAATAAGTTGAGTAATATAGTAGTGAATCAAGTGTGCAGCAATGTGGCTTATGTTGCAAAAAAGTCTGTGTCTTAACTGCGGCAAAACAGTAAGGACTCATAAAATATGAGGCTTAAAAATTTGAAAATTATCAACAGCGTCACATGATCGCACAGCAGATCAAGGTTACCATGGCTGACTGTGTCTGTGTAGACAAAACAAATGTGACTGGACTAAAAAGTGGGTAGTGGTGGCATAAAGGTTACAATATTGAGCTTGAAAAGGGAACATGGATCTGAATTCTCAACCGCAACTACACGAACAGGAAACACTTAACTCTTAAAGACTGCGAAAGGAACCCTTGAACAAGGCATTTATATTGCATTAAGCTTCCTGGATATTAAATCCAGGAAGCTAAAAAAATAAAATAAAAAGGATGAAATGATGTCATCAAATGTTGATTTTTACTTTGGACATTACAGTATCAATGATGGTAAAACACTGACAGGATTTGGAGCCAAATAAAACTGCTGTGTTTTGCTATTGATGTTCCTTCTCACTCAGGCCCTTTACCAGCTGTGTCAACAAGATGCTCCAGCCCCCTGCTGCTACACACTGTCCCTTTAGGATACACAATATGATGGAAAAACACATTCTTACAAAATTTTTAATTAAGTTCTTTTAGTGCAGGTTGTTGTCCTGAACCTTTTTTTTTTCAGATTTACAGAGTTGCAGAATAGTTTAACGTAAGCCAGGAAATGATCTCTCATCTTTTGGATGGTCTATCACAGATCATCAAAGTAATGGATAATTTTTCAGTTTTTTCAACTTAAACTTGTTATTTATATATAGACTGGATTCTCAGGAAAAAATCAATATATTGTGTGTTTGCTTGTATCAGTAGCAAAAATAAAGGGACAATATTACAAAGGAGAAAGTTCCTCACCAGAGAACATTGGATAAGAGGAGTGAGAATGCAGTGGTCTGCAGAAACTGTCCCACAAAATGTGCTCTGTGTAAACAGGACAACATGGCCACTAGCCACTGAAAAATCTCTTTTTACACAAAATTTTGATTTATCCAGCTGCATAAGTTTTATAACCAGGATGGGTTAATCAAACACTTGAACAGAAATTATAGTGCTAGGTTAAAGTGGGTGAGGTGAAGCTAAGAGCATGAAAGCTTCACCAATTTCATTACTACCTTTTACCCCAGTGACCTCATTTAACCTTAAGGAAAGAAGCTTTAATTTAAACACAACTTAACAAATACTTTACCAAAGATGCAACACACAAAATACATTTAATTAATGTCTGGGTCATCACAGAAACCACTGTTTAGTACTTGCCTCCCTGTCTGACAAATTCTGCTTAAACACCTACATTACTATCACAAATATTTTTCAGATGCAGTGCAGTATAAAAAGAACAGGATCCGGATATTCCCACAAAATTTAAGCAATTCTGTGTTTTCATTCTTTATTTTATGGCAATCCAGGTCAGGACCCTAATTGGCTGACATCCCTGAAAGACAGGAAAATGCTGAGAGAGTACAGCAAATATGCACCAATGCATATTGCATCTAATTTGTAGTTTGGAGCGTGATATTTTCCATAAATATTAACAATTATTAGTGGTCAAACACAATGATGTGCTATATAATGAAAGACACATTATCATGACATGATAAAATATATATTTTCATTAAAAAACTATGTGAATATGAGATATCCCAAAGTAGACACACAGATAAAGTAAGACATCTGCAGCCATGAGAGACAAACTCAAACTCTTCCCCAACAACTAGGGCCCTTCATTTAAATATTAAACTGAAAGGACCAGTGTATAGGATTTAGTGGCATCTAGCAGTGGGTTTGGAGATTGCAACCAACTGAATACCCTCCCCTTACACCTCCATTTCTAAGGGTAACATAAAAGGTAACATAAAAACACGAAAGGCCCACTCCAGAACCAGTGTTTAGTTTGTTCATTCAGGACTACTGTAGAAACATGGCAGTGGAACAACATGGCAGCCTCCATGGAGGAGGACCTTCTCCGCATGTAGCTAGAAAGGGCTCATTATGAACTTACAAAAACATGACAGGTCTTTGTTTCAGGTGATTACACACCAATAAGAACATGATAACATGATGAAGAATATGAATGTGAAATCCACCTAAATGATTTAATTGTCAGTGCAGCACAGTTTCAAGCTACTTTCAACTGATTAAGTACCAGCTACACGGCCTATAGTGGACCATTGCTCTGTTGCAATCACAACAGGTCGACTAGCCCTGTCCACCCAACTGCTACTCCTGGAGTTAGGTCTGAAATTATCTGTCTCAGAAAGTCAAGGCCTCCAGTGTTTTAATTCTGGGTATCCAGATAAAAGAAAAAAATGGTGATAAAAAATGTCTACTTCTAATGAGGGGTATGCCCGTGAAAAAGAGAGCACCAAAACCCGGTGGATGTCACCCAGTTGCCTTGGACATTTTCTGTTACTGTGGTAGTATTGAATGATAACATAATAACCTCAGGGTGAATGAGTGAATGGCACATGTCCATCAAAAACGCAAGGCTATTTCAGCCACTAGAGACATAAAGCATATCACATGATCGTATCCATGCAAAAGGATAAAGTACAGGTTTGTGATTGTGACTTATGAAAATAATGTCCTTTGATTACTGCACAACTCCCACTGGCCCTCCTTTAAGATGTATATGGATGTACTACATGTACTACTGTCCAGAGTAAAGTAAAGGTTGCAATGAGTATGAACAAACTGTACTCTCAAATGATTCTGGCACAACATATACACATGCACATGTTCAAAGGTGAAACAGCGAAGACCAAACTTTCTGTGAGAAAAAAAATCAGGTCATCACATTCATACATTAACAGTCGCATTTGACGTGCAACAAGCAAGTTATGCAATCAACAAGTTACAGCATGTAAATAGACATTTAAGCCCATTTTACCATAGACAGTCACGCACTCAAGGACACCAACATTCTTTGCTGCATATTTTCCTATTGTGCCAAATCACGATAATACAAAACTCCATGGAAAAAACT
Source organism: Rachycentron canadum (assembly GCA_038496675.1). Taxonomy (NCBI): domain Eukaryota; kingdom Metazoa; phylum Chordata; class Actinopteri; order Carangiformes; family Rachycentridae; genus Rachycentron; species Rachycentron canadum. Next base: position 10,769,397 of record CM076670.1, read on the forward strand.
CTTTATTTTCCAGGGACCTCCTGCAACAACATCAGAGCCCTTTGACACCACAGTGGTGAGTGCTGTCCTGAGGAGTAATAGTTTTCTTGTGCAAATTTGAGCTCAAAGAAGTCAGAGACAGTCATGACAGCACTTACTGACTGCAGCCAGCAGAGTAAATATGCCGCCATTTACTTTTCAATTAGGTTTTCAATGAGCAGAGTTTGGTTGTGGTAGCGTCAGTTGCAAATATAGAAACTGTACAGCCAAGACAGTTTCACTGTACTTCCAACATCTCTTACCACGTTGACAGTCAAACACATGCACGTAACGTTACACATGCAACCATTCATACACTCAGGAGGACTTAAGGTAAGATCTTTAGGGAAAATACTCAGTGACAACCAAACAGACATAGGACTCACACACACATGCACACTGCCCATCAGTACTCACATGCTGGTGCTGTGTCCGTATCAGTAAATGAGGTGAATCCGCTCTCAAGTAACCGGACACCGAGTGTAAACAGTCAACTAGTAATAGTGTGTTTATATGTGTGCCTTTGCTTCTTTGCTTGCTAACCTCACACACACACATACATATACACGCACACACACACACACTAACTGCTGCTCGGAAGAGGGAGATAGGGGGGTTTATATATACACACTCTTACGTGCACACACACACACACACACGTACAGGTACACACAGACACACGGAGTGACTTCGGGACGGCCGGGCGGGAGCTCAAAGCGTCGACACACACGCGGTCACACACGCACTCTCTCTTGCTCCCTCATATGTAATTAAGGTGCTACGACTTTGAAGCTAGTTGCTAACTGACTATTGTAGCTAACGTAGCTAGCAGCTGGCACCGTCCATCTCCGTGTGGCGGATATAGGAGTCTGTTACTGCGCCTGCCCCCTACTCCCCGTTAATCTCTCTCTCTCTCTCTCTCTCTCTCTCTCTCTCTCTCTCTCTCTCTGTCTCTGTCTCTGTCTCTCTCTCTCTCTCTCCCTCCCTCTCACTATCTCTCCCCATAAGCTTTCATTCCTCTCCTTGACATGACGCAATCACGCACACCCACCTCTCTGCTCTCAGCCAATCAGAGAAGAGGTCATCACAGCACGCAGCGAGCGGCACCATTTAAAGAGCTCGAGACTCAATCGCTTAACATTGAATTGGTGTGATTCACCTTTGTCAACATCTAAAGCACTATTTGGTTTATATATACGTTATAAACAGGCCTAGTAAGTGTTGCATTTCATTGTTTACACTTATTACAAAATATGTTGCGGATAGCAGACAGTTTGACATGTGATAGTCGGAAAAGCACTGTCAAAATGGCTTCTAAAGGTCTATTAGTACAAACTCTCACAAACAATTATCTTTAAAATAATTCAAAAATATGGAAGGAATAGGCCTATTTTTAAAAAGTTGGCAAACTAGCTTTTTTTCATTGTTTCCATAGACTTTTTGATAACAGGAAAAGCACAGGTGTAATTAATAAGCTTAATGCTGCTATAATACTCATCATTATAATAAAAGAAAGACTAAAGACTAAACCCTGCATGCTATCTGCACAGTTAGCTAACAGCTGTTTAGTCGCTAAAAGTCCAGATGTTTTTTTAGTTAATAAAGACCAAGAACAGAGTTAAAATGAAAGTGAATACAGTGACTTACATTCCTCAAGTGGCCAGAAACAGACTCCAAATTAATGCAGGTGTTGTTCCATATTTTCTGAATGTGGAAATATGTAACTGTTTGCTAATAAATTCGCTATATTGACTTAGATGGTTGGTGCTGTGTTGTGGCCCCTAAGTGGCCAAGCAATTTCAATCCAAGTTTAATGAAATGTGATCATCAGTGTTAACAGCTACTCCTGTGCTTTGTCTGCTTTACTGTCACTATGTCCCTGCTGTAATTTGACAATAATTATAGAGGCATTTGGTCTACAGAGTAGCATGCAGTTCAATATATTCAAAATAAATGTAACACAAAATTCTTCTGCAAATCGACACTTAGTGGTTACTAAATTCAAATAACTGGCTTGTGGCCTTGTCTTGATTGCCACTATCGTAACCTGTCAGAGTTTTTTTCCTTCCTTGGACGGGGTTTGGAAATTACCTAGATAGACTAACATTTGCACAACTTTTAAAACTTAAAATGAAATTCATTTCTTATCAAGATGATGTCTTAAGTCATCTTATTCTCAGTTTATTCAAGATTATGTTGGGTAATCTGTTGTCTGAAATTTAAGGTAATGAAAAGAGGGGTCAAGAAGAGCAGAAGTGAGTACTGAAAACAACTGTGAGGGACAGACTGAAAGAAAAATATCTTGGCCAGGAAATAGCTGAAAAGAACAGGGTTTGATTACAGGCTTTTAAAATGGTTCTTTGTAGTGCTGCTTTGTAAAGTGAACAATAGACTGCTATTTTATCCTCACAATACACACAGACAACACTCCAAGGACATTGCATTAAAGCAATTCATTCATTGCCTCTTTATTCAAATACTGATCCTTATTTTAAAATGCTCAGTACTTGGTCCTACTCTAATTCAAAAGGGAAACAAACTAAAACTTTAATACTGCTGTGATATTTCAATGATAATGTAACATAAGTCAAAAAGAAATGCTCACAAAAGCCTCTCTGAGCTGGAAATCAGAACAAGTCTTCAGTTTCTAAAAACTGTCTCATTTCAAAGCCAAATGTCTTCAATTTGCGGGATGTTGTCCACTTATCTATGTTTACATGAAGTGATGTAAGGACAGCCATCCAGTAGAAAACACACAGATGCAATCACACACAGTCTCTCAACACAAGCACACACACACCTGAGTGTTTCTCAACTTTTGTTTGTTGTCTTATCGGCTCAAGATAAGAGAGTCTGTGTCAATAACATTCCTCATAGGACACATTCAAACTACGGCAGGGACAAAAAAATGTGCCAAATAATTGTTTTTCAGTCAATCAGAAACAATGTAAAGTCACACAAATGCAGTACAATCTTAGCAGGAGAAGTAGTACTGGGATCCCTGATCACTTCAAATGACCTATATTTTGTCTTTGCTTTGACCTGATGTATTTCTGCGCTCTCTCACTGGACTTCAAACGTACTGCTTTCTCCTCCTCTGTTGCTTACACTCAGCCTCTCTCTCTGCTTATCCTCAGGCACTCTCTTAAAGCTTGTGATTAATGCCAGTGCCTCATAGTTTCTCAAACACCCCCTTTAGAAGTCGAGCTGGTTGTCTCAGGCATGCCAAGTGGGCCAACCACAGTGTGGTTAAGTGTTACATCACCAGCACTGTAGCTAGGCCACATTGGCCCTGGCCAAAGAATTTCATGGGGCCTCCTCTCTGCATAACAGTCATGATATTTATTCTATATATATATTCTCTTCTAGCTTGTGTAATCAAATGGTGTACAAATGTGTGCTCATATTTATCATTCAAATGACCTTTCACCCCATGTAGCACAGTCTACACGTGACACTAAATCGATCGAAGATTATTTGATTTTCTGAATGAAAAAGGCCCGCTTGACATGTTTGCTGTGATTAAAGCAAGTTGCTATAAGGTACAGTGATAAAATGTTTATCACCGGCTGACTTCGTATGCAAATAACTAAGTCCGCTGATCAGCTGACTACCCTTTGCTTCGAATGAGTACAGCAACTAATATTAACAAACTTTGTCAAACCTTTGCACAAACGTTTTCCACCACACTCCATAATGTGCCAGCAGCAAAGGAAAAGTGAATTGAATTTTTAAAGTTTCCAGTTTCCATAATAATGTGATGTCTGTGCCAACTGTTATATAATAGAGCCCAACCTCCAACTGTGTCAATGACAGCAGTCTGCCTCCAAGTGCATTATCTTACAACTGATAAAATCTTAAGATTTAAAGTTCTCACTACTGAAAACTTTAGGTTAAGGAAGTGAGGGAAATGCTTTTGCTTTAACTAGCGTTATCCTGTAAAAGTGAAACCAGAGTGAATCATTATGTCTTGTGTCACAGTCGTTTCAGGTCAGCTTTCATTTCACAGGTGTCTCTAAATGACTGATTTTCCATTTTGAATAGTTTTCACGTAGTATTACCTCCCAGTGAGATAGACATACCACTGTTGCCAGCCTTTTGTGTGTATATTAAATGTGTGCTGTTGTATATGTAGCATTTTCTTACTTAGATTTTTCCATAGGACTGAGATAATGTATTTCAGTGTGAACTTTCCAAACATAGGGTCAATCTACTGATTATATAATTTGATTCAATTCACTTTTAGTTAGTGATTTGAACATTTTGAATAAACACATCTCAGTTAAAGTGATACAAAAGCATGTCTTTACATTGTATACTGTTAACATCTGAGTATGACAATAATAGTGCTATAGGTGAAGTACCCCTATGTGTTATACCATTGTCAAAACAGTTAAATGAAAAGCCTGTTTTTGTCTCTCTGGCCTTGGAAAAAAATTAAAAGCAGCAAACATGAGAAAATCGGGATGAACTGTGATGGGGGCATGAGCTCAGTCAACTGGCAAAGAGCCGCTCACCATGAATAGGTGAATGGCAACTGCTCAGTAACTTCTCTGTTTATTCTCTCCCCATTCCTCCCTCCCCTCTCCCCATTGCTCTGGTACCCCTCTACCCCTTTATCATCATGCTTGTGCTCTCTCGCTCTATCTGAAAAAGGCCAACGCTGAGGACTGCTGCTGGTTGCTGCTGTCCCTCTGATTTCTCCCTGCTTGGTGCAAAATACTAAACTATGAGAACAAAGACTACACACAAGGGTTGGATTGCAAGTTCATCAATCCGATTACAAGTATATTAATGTCTCAGTTAGTCTCAGTTAGTGCCTGTGTCTAATAAAACATAGAAAGAGCTTCTCACAGTTCGACGTTTATGAATAGGAGCATATGGACAAGTAAGGACACATATGACACTGGTAGAAAACAACAGCTTACACTATGTGTCAGAGGTGGGAAGTGCAGTGCAAAGGTGAAGGAATCTGAAAAAACTAGAATTACCATCTCACAGTTGAATGCTTCGACCGAACAGTCTAATTACAGTGTTCATCAATGCCTGTTGAGAGTCATATATGCCATGAAGACTTTAAAGGTATTTAGCCAAATCATAACTACTGCTTGGCCAAAAACACATTTTGTAAGACTGTGACTTGGACCTTTGATCATCATTAGCAGTTCATCCTTGAGTCCAAGTGAATGTCTTTGCCAAATTTGAGGAAATTCCCTCAACATGTTCCGGAGCGATTGTGTTTATGAGACTAGGACGAGGAACACAATGCCTCCGGTCAAAGAGACATGAAACCAGGCATCAGACATAGAAAAGAGGGCAGACACACTGTGCTAGACATGGTGGACTTTTGTCAGGGGAATGGGGCGTTAAAGGGGAAGGAACCATTGTTCAATTTTATGAGGGACACACACACACACACATATACAGGGATAAACATATGATGCTCACATGTGTATGCATTCTTATAGATGCATAAAATCACATAGTCAAGCACATATCCATACTCACATTCACACATACACTACAGATTTTCTTTATTTAAAGATAACTAGAAGGACATATGGCCCATTACATATAACTAGATGGGCAAACATACCATATACACACCCATACAAACACTGTTATCACATTTGTAGTGGCAGTAACATTCATGAAGATATGAGAACAAAGAATACTGTTGTGAGAAATGCAATTAAGCCACTAGATAGATAAGTGATCTAATGAGTAGATGTGAATTGTAAGTAGGCTACACCTGATGAGGATAAAGCCCATATTCTCTGCAATAGGTATGAAAATCAGCTCATAACTGGAAGTATGACACATTGATGTCATTGATCCTTGCATGTACCTTTGTTTATATGTTTGATTTCAGATCAATCTAAGTTTAGCTGACCTAGTCCGCTCAGACACTGCACACACTGATATACACACAAATTTACAATGCCCCTTTCCCTACACCTTCCAGGACACAGTCACAAAAGCACACAATCACTGTAGTTAACCATCTACAGGACAATTCTGAGAGGAGATGGTCTACCAAGGTCAATATTAGCCCATTATGGTGTTATATCAAAACCTTTCAGCAAGTGGTGTGTGTGTGATCTTGTATGTCTACCTTAGTGGGGACCTGTTTTTTTTTTTTTTTTTTGGAAAAGAGAAACATAAGACTGAAGACCACAATAGCTGGTCCTCACTCCTATATAAGAGGTTAATACTGTTATCTGCTTTCTTAATAATACCACTCTCATGTCTGTCCAATAAATATAAAGAAAGTTGGCCTTGTCTGGATCTGTCTAAAGTTCACTGATGAACTGTGAACTGTAGTTGTGGTTTAACTGAACTGAAAAACAAACAAGGTTTTATATTTTATTCAAATGTCATAAGAAACATTTAAATATGTCACACACTGAAATTTACAAAAACAAAATGGTTTCTTAAATTGAGTTTGAAAGAAATACAGAAGTTTGAATAAAAAAATTAGTTTGAGTTTCAGTTTGAAATCTCAGACCTCAGTGGTAGTAATACATTTGGGAGGGCTGAACACTACTACCAGTTGATTGGCTCTTTTCCCCCGACTGTCCCAGTATCCTCCTTCCCTTCTGTGCTGCAGTAGAAGGCAGCATGGTTGGGGCCATGTCCAAATGAGCCCCACGACTGGTGGAAGGGTAAGATGGTGGTGGGCACTCTTTGACTTGAGTCACTACTATCAATATTGGTGATTACATGAGAGTTTGAAGCACCAATGTTGCCATATGTCAGCACAGTGCTGGGATCTAGGACACTGGCATTGCTGGGGGTGATGGTGTTGCTATTGGTTACAGAGTTGAGGATACTGTCTGCGTTGCTGTTGCTGCTTGGTGTTCCAGCGAGGACAGAGGAGGGAAAGGTCAGAGTTGTAGCCTGAGGTGGGAGCAGATTACTGCCCGACGTGGGCATGCAGTTAGTGGACTGACTGAGGGCCAGACGCTGGGTGAGGAGCTGGTGCTGAAGTCGCCTGTCGCTCCAATCCTCCTGGGGCTGGCGGTGGATTTTCATGTGAGCGTTACGGGACTTGATTTTATAGAACATTCTGGAGAGCAAAAGAGGAAACAGAGAGGCAGAAATGAAGAGAAGTCTTAACAATCAAAACCATCTGTTGGCCTTCCCCAAAGCCAAACACAGACAAAGTTATGAGTTGGAGCCTCCCCCAGTGGGACTGGTCCTACTCACTTGCCACACAGCTTGCAGGGGAAGAAGCTGGCCAATGAGGGCAGAGGAACCGCCTCCTCCAGTCCAAACTGCTTGTCCACTGGCTGACAGATGGGTGTCGCCTGTAAAAACAGCACCAATTGTAAGCCACCGTTCTGTGATTGACTTGATGAGCTGCATTCCACACAGGATAACAATTTAACTCATTTCACATGACTACACAAGTACCCCAAATACTCAATGTTCTGCCCTATGACAAGAATAACATCAGTTTCTGTTATCCACAAGACTTGTCTTATAGGGATCTTACAGAAAGTATGATGCAATGGAGTCCAGAGAGTATAATGGGTACAGATAAAACATCACAGAACAGAAACAACAGGAAAAGAAGGACACACAAAAAGAGGATGAGAACTATATCAATACTAAAACAGAAACACCAGGGATATAATTCCTGGATCATCTTGACAGGAGGCAGAAAGATGTAAATTCTTCATTCCCAACTGCTCCCTTCAATGGTTTCTTACACTTTTTTGTTGCTCCAGTTCTCCAACTCTGTTCTCTTCCTCCTTCTGTTTCTTCTGCTTGTCCAGGAGCTTCTTGCTCAGGTAGTAAAATTCAACGCACTGGCTCACTGTCTTAGTGCTTACCTGCAAAATGCACACACATACTGAGTACTTAGCAGCCTGAAAGTCCAACTTTTTCCAAATATCAAACAAACAGTATTTTCCAAATATTGTGAATCAGTGGCAACATGCTGTCTTTTTCAGAGTGCACAGTGTCCTGTGAAAGGAGTGGTGCACTTTTGAGAGTTTTATTGCACTATGACACTTTCATACTCAAATTATAGACTAAGACATGCTGCGTCCAGGTGACTTTAAACTGAGTCAATGAGTTTTTTTTATTCTAACAGTTGTAAATGATCAGATGCTGATCAGAGCTAGACGTCATTTTACTTTATCTCACTTCATCATAATTATAATAACACAGTCCATTGTTGAGAGTACTTAGATATCTCTGCTTTTCTCCCACTAAAATACACAGTGAGTCACCAAAAACTGAACTGGTACAGGCAGGGAAAATAACACTGCACCTTAGGAAAACGCTACTTCATGTTGGTGTAATAATCCTGCACAAAAATAGAGCAATAAACAGTGTAATGATGAGCACAACATTGAGAACCACTGAGTGGTGTGGTGGACCAAGTGAATGTGAAGGCTTCACTTTCCATTTTCTATTCTTTGTATTGATTTGTATTGATGAATAAAGTACTGTTGTTAAAACTGGACGTATGCTTCTGTGTGTAAAAATCCACCAAAATACAAATAGCTGGAAAATTGTAAGAATTGTGTATGTGTATACTTTTAGACAAAGCCCAAGACAGATTAGAGAAGAAACACATTAACAGGTATAAAATGAATAATTATTATACCATTCTCTGTATGAGTGAAAAGTCTTTCCCATAAGTCCCCAGAGCTGTGCTGAATAGACTTTTTTCATTGGTTGTCCAAAAGTCACTACCTACAGAGAGAGATGGGAGTGGGAGGGGAAGAGAGGGCATGAAAAATAATGAACACAAATACCAAAAGGTTACCCTTAATGCATAGCTTGCCAAGATACCAAGTAATTAAACCGTTGTTGTGAAATATGTAAAGTCCTGCAGCAACTCTGCTTTAGCAACGCTACTTACATGTAGCATCTACCTTTGCTTATATATAGAGTTGATAATGTTGATAAATACATGAGTGGATTGAAAGAGCTGCTAAATTACACATAACATAGATTGCCTGGAGACACAGACATTATTAGACCTCACTCAGCAAGCTTCAGACAAGCAGAGGAGTGTTTATTATTTGCTGTGGAGACCTGGACTGATTCATGAGGTAGATAGCTGGAGGGGAGTCCCAGGATGCCAGGGATTTTAGACACATAAAAACTGTTTAGCTACTCTAAGGTGGATTAAAATGTGTAGCAGTAGCCCTGAATACAAGGTCACAGTCACCTGAGTCGTAAAGACTATGCAGAACAATGGCTACTCTGTACTTTACATGGATCTTGGTGGATTTAAATTCACCAAAGAGACAAAAGTGAGTGAGTGGAATAAGATTAAAGTGGCAGGAGGTGTGGGCTATTACAAAGGCTACTATTATAGTACAGTGGGAATGGTTTCTCTTTTGCTGACTCAGATGCTTACAACTGTTGACTGTTGTAGAGAAAAATTAAACTTCCTTCACTGCAACACATTTGTTTTTTCTTTTTTACTAATCCTGTGGTTTTTGTCCCCCGCTTAAATTTCAGATAGAGGTGCCAACAACTAGAGACAGACAGGAAATGAAACTATAAAGATTGGACCTGAACACAGATAATCAGCCTAAGTACTAACCTACTTATAATACTAAGTTCATAAACCAGAATATTATTGTTATACAATGTGGACAAATGTACTTATACAGTTTCATCAGGAATGCTCTAAGGTTTCAACTGACAGCCAAATTGTTTAACAAGGTGATAGAGAAGAAGATTAAACTGTGGATAATTACCCAAACTCAAGTCAAAGAGTTATTTGAACATCAGGTCATTTAGGAATTTTCAACAGTCAAAGGTTAGCCAACAGCTAGAGTGAGGTCAAAGGGCAAAGGTTACCAGAGTAGTGGTAGTCTCCTGTTGGTGACGGCTGTGAAAACAGCAGCAGCTCCAGAGTGGCCTGCACAGAAAAGAGGGGTGGAGGGGGTGAACTGACAGGTGAGGCATGCAATGGTTCTGAAGACATTTTACTAGATAATCCTCGTGGCTGCTTTACCATTGTGTTCCCCTGGCAGTAGTGCAGGCAGTGCAGAGCCAGTTCTGTGTTACTGCCCCCTCCCGGTAGGCAGCTTGAACTACACATGGACAACAGTGTCTCCACTGTACATACATAGATAAACAGTTCATGTTAGAAATCCATGACCTAAACTAAAGGTTACTATCTCATTAAATGTTCCATCATAATCAATTTTTTTTTTCAGAATTTTTTTTTTAGTTTTCATTTCCTCTCTAAATTCCTGTCTCTCTTTCTCTCGATCTCTCATCTCTCTTCTCTTAGTCAGAAATCTTTTTTCTCAAAAATGTTTCCCTCTCATAATGTTGAAGACCTGAGAATTCATTCTTGGCCTCAGCATGACGTTTTCAACTTAACAACTGCATGTAGTCATATCATTTACCTTGATTTTTTAAGTTTACACTCTCATCCATCGACTCCAATGGTTTCCAGAGTAACTGTTCCCTAGGGGATTCTTCCTCTGGTGACCACACCCCTGACCCCTCGCCATCAATGAAGTACGAGGGAAGCTCTGCCTGGAACTCATAACCTACATTGACATGCCTGGAAAGAGGGAAAGAGAAAGAAATGAGAGTCATTTGAAAATATATATTTATAAATCTTTTAGTCTATTTCTATAAAAACTCTTCAGCCAACAATAACCCATTACTAGCATATCAATAAGGTCTAGTTTTGTTGTAGTATTATCTTCAACATGACCCAGTTTCCTTCAGAGATCACTGACATTCAGTAGTCTGGTGTCTTTTTTCTCCAATCTTCCTGGGCCTGGTGTTTTACTTACTGTAACACACGACCTTCCGCTTCCTCTTTCACGCATGTTTTGTCCTCTCTGTGATGGAGAGGTGAGAGGGAGGAATACAGCCCTGTCCCCCTGCGTTCTGGATTGAGGAGTGGTTGCGGAGTGTAGTGGCCCCTCTTCTGAACCCTGCTGGAGTGAAGGACACTGGGAAATGGGGTTCCAGTGTAGACTGGAGAGGCTTGTTGCTGTAGGAATCCAGGGAAAATGCAACACATTGCTTAAGTCATGCCTTTCAGCAACTCTAAATGTGTCTTATTTAGACACTGTATCTATTCAACATATCTACAATGTGGTTTTAGGCCACTATGCTATCTCTAGCTGTGGCATGTTTTGCCCCTTCCTACCCAGTCTCCTTGGTTTTGATGATGGAGGAGTGGTGCTAATGTGTAAATATGGCACTGCCCCATTGACAATATGACTTTTGAAACTCAGCAGTTGTTCACAGGGAATAGCTCAAAATTCATCCTTACATTTTCATTTATTTTTTACTTGAATTCTACAATAATTTATAAACCCTGTACTTGCATATATGTCTGTGAGTTATTAATGGATTTAGCCTAGATATTCAGTAGCCTTCCTCCAAAAACTAGAGGTTCAAACAGTTAACCAAATGATCCACCCTGGCTAATAAATAGAAGTCAGTCATGTTAGTAGCTCAATGAGCGTACACTTTGAGCTAAATGCTGACATCAGCAAAAAGCTTATTTTAGTGCGTATCTATACCAATATTTACTAATTAGCACAAAACACAAAGTACAGCTGAGCCTGATGAGAATATTGTTAGTTCAAAAATATCTTTCATGTGTTAATTTGCAGACATTTTTGTCAGACTAAAGATATTAAGACAGCCACATCAGTGCAGGATATGTAAAAGCTCTTTTACATGTGATCTAACGACTTGGCAACTAAATGATTATAACTTATACTGCAAAAGTTAATTCCCGAGGAAACTGCTATTGATTTTTTTGTTTCTCTCTGAGCAAGTGAATATAGACAAGCACAATTTCCCCAAATAGTTTAAATTTCCTCAGATAGTTTCTTTTGGAGGACCACATCAGTGTACCTGTGACTGGTTCAGAGCAGCTGGTCCATTCTTTACTTTATGGGTCACAGAGTAAGGAGCTATCTTTTCTGCTGAAACGTGGGATGAAGGAGAGGAAAGATGGATGGAGATGGGATGGAGAGGTGGAGTGTTCACTCCACTCAGGGCTCTGGGTGGAGGGTGGAGGGATGACTGATGGGATGGCGAGGTGAGTAATGAGGGCTCAGGAGATTCAAGGATGTCATGTGGGACTGGAAGAATAATGACAAAAAAAAGAAAAAAAAAATGAAAACTAAAAAGGCAACGCAGTGGTAAAGCACAGTAGAAAAACCAGGCAACACAAGGCAGAAAGAAAGTCAGAAACAGAAACATCACAGATGTGAAGAGTAGAAAGTGTCACATCAGACACTGACAGAAAAATTTAGAAGGAATGACCAATGTAAAAACACACATGCGGTAACTCTGACATAATGTATGGTGGTTGTCATAGGTGAACATGTAATTTTTCATGGTGTAAAATAGTAGCCCACAAAAGATGGCTGTCACAAATGGTTTTAAATGTGAAAATGTGAAAAGTGAAAATGTCATTTGCTTACAGGAAATGGGAAATTTCATAAGTTCACCAATGAAAACCCACATGTCCTGTAAATTTACATGTGGGTATTTGTGTTTTTTTATGCAAGGCTGTGGGGGGGTAGAATTCATTTAAAAATATTTCATGTCTAATTACTTTTTTCCTTCTTTGTTTCTTTTCAAAAAATATTTGTCAATGTTATATTCTTACTCTTACTATCACGTTTTCATTCACAAAAATGCACACGTAATACCTTACCAGTGATGTTGCCATAGTCAGCACCATGGGAAGATCTCAGGTTGCCCTCGTTGCTGCTAGAGTCGCCCAACGACTGTGGAAAGCTGTGACAATGTGATATCACTGGAAACTTCCATAACATCCCAGAGGAATGGACAGATGGGAGAGACTGAAGGCGGGAAGTGAAACAGTGAAGTGATTCTCCCCCCTGGGAAACTGAATGTCCAGTTCCTCCGATTGCCTTGGGAGAGTCCATTTTGGAGGGCGAGTGAGAAGGAGGAGGTAGAGGCGTGGGAGGAGGGCTAAGAACTGAGGACATAAGGTGAGACTGCGTGGGAGGAGAGGGGAAAGATGGAAGAGAGGGGTGAACTGGTGAAGAACAAGAGGACGGAGGCAGGTAGGAGTCCAAATCAAAAGCACAACTGTGCCGTGACTTGACCACTCCAGGGGTTTCTCCTTTCCCTACTCCAAATTCACACATCTGTCCGGAGGACTCCCCACCAGGAATCACTGAAAATCTTCTCTTTCGCTGAGAGAGGAAAGCCTCAGAAAAAGAGTCCAGTTTCTGAGTGTAAGTTCCACTGTGGATGGTGATAGGTGACCTCGGTGGTAGGCACCCCGAGGCGATAGCAAGAGTGTCTGCTGCTCCTCTCCACCTCCCTTCTCCAGTCTGATTTGAGGGTGAGATACTGAGCCAGGGTCCCTCAACCTCTGCTGGTTGAAGCTGATCCTCAGCTGAACCACAGCTGGACCGGTAGTCTTCCTCCCTTCCTAAATAACTATCACTCACTTGTGAATCTGTCCGACAATAATCTATACTGCTGTCACTGAATCTTCCTGCAGCACGTCTGTTGTGGGAAGTTTGTTTAGTAAAGTGGCTAACGTTAGCTTCCCTGTTATAAACTGGTTCACTTTTGGCTTCGCAGCTAACTTGGGCATGATTATTATAGTTTGATCTGAGTTTACGCCTAAGTCCTTCCTCAGTGCCACAATTCATGTGGTAAAAAACATCATTTTCGTGACTGTAGCAATCAACTTTACTATAAAAATCATCTGCAATAGTTTCACAATTCTTGTTGTCTTCCCAAACACCCTCTTTTTTGCCACCAACATACCAGGTGTCAGAAAAATAGCTATCTAACCTACTATCTGTGTCAAGATGGTCTCCCAAGCTAGCATCTCCATCCAAAGTGTTAGCACATGTGTTTTGGAAGTCTCCATCACCCCCACTGCTCCCCCTTCTTCCCCGAGAGGAGGCACTTGAAGTTGGAAAAGACAAAGCTTCTTCGCCTCTGTTTCCATACTGCTCCAGGGAGTCCAGGGCTGGCTGGTATCCCGCTTCTGGACTCTGACGGCTGGGCAAGCTGAGGTGAAAGGATGGGCGGTGGCGATGGGGCTGGAGGTTGGGGAAGGATTGGGTAGCTGAACGGTCATCCATGATTGTTTGCTGGGTTTAGCTAGAGTGCCTATAGGAGACAGAGAGAAGGTACAAATGAACAAATATAAAATCATACAACAACATTAGCAATAGTGCTTTAACTAAAACCTTCTCAGCAAGAGCAGATACCAGTGTTACGCCAAAAGTGAACTGGTCTTGACTGATACACTGTAGTTCCTGATATCATAGCTATTAAACATTTTGACCCTCTCTTTTTAATCAGAATTTGAAACTCTGGAGTTATATGTAGGGACAATTTTTGCAAACAGATACTATCAAAA
>CM076670.1:10786291-10865953 GCA_038496675.1 Rachycentron canadum
CACACACACACAACTGGAGGAAAGTTAATACAGAAGTTTAAATAACATCTGTGTTACTACTTTTAAGTGAACAATTCTTCTATGGCAGCAACTGGCATCTCAATATTCAGATTGACTCATTATCAAGAGTGAAATAAGCATTGAAAGCATCACTAGGGTATAAAAATACGCCATTAAATGTCCAGAAAAGACACTTTGACGTTTGGACAATTGAAGAAGAATAAAACTCAGAAGAGCTGTAAGTTAGTCAGTTGTTTGGTTGAATGTGGTCCCAGTCATGTGAGCTCTCACACCTTTGTGTGAAACAGACAAAAGAATTTATTCTATCTCATCTTTGTATGCAAGGTACCTTTGAAATACCGTATGTATTTATGTATATACGGTATTCACTATTATTATACTAATACTAACTATAAGGTGTGTATAATGTATATGGTCAGTTATAAAAGTCAGTCCATCTGAATTGTGTGTGTACCACTTGAGTGAATGTACTTTGTAACTTTCTACATGTAAATATTGTAAAATGAATGACAGCATATGTCAGTATATGACAGTGTATCACTCCTAAATGCCCTCTGATAACAATTCAAACCTCTATGTTATTCTAATAGTTATTTGATGTCAATTTGCACTAAGCTGTGATGACCTGTCCTACAAATTGTGGCTGAACTGATGCTTTCTGCCCATTCAGTTCATCAAAATGTCATCAAATTACGAGATTTTTTTTTCCTCAAGCTTAAAATGACACATTTCACTCATTACAATAAATAGTATTTGATACAGTTGCACGAGCACAAAGCACCCCATGGGGTTAAAGTTATAGTAGTACAATTTATGAGTGACATTTTGTCACCATTTGCAAATCTGCATGTAAGATGATTGTGCTTGCAAACTGCTTTCGTGAAATAGGTTCCTGTTTGGATAAGAAGTTTCAGTTAATGCCATTCATCAATTTTGAAACTATGTTTGGTTTTATGGTTAATAAATTAACAATAACAGTAACAAGCAGCACATGATGACATACTGGCTTGTTTATGGTAACTAATTTGAAATTAGAGACAAAAGTGGGAAAAGTATGTATGTGTCTATGCCAGTGTGTGTGTCTGTGTGATCATGTTAATGCTGTGGTCACTTGCATATTGTGACTCCATATCACAGCTGGAAACCTCAGCATTAATATGCGTACTAGATAATGATGTGGTAACTGTATGATGTAGTTAGGATCATGTAGGTAACAACCTGTCTCACATTAAAACCTCAACATTAGCATTAATGAGAATTGAAGACAGCAATATTTCCATTGATACGTTACATCATGTTATTTGTCACTTGTTTGTTTTGTCTGGATTCACTCACAACAAATAAATTATTTGCAGGACTTTTCTGAATCTGAAGGCTCTGTCATCGATGTAAACATCTCAACTTCAATTTAATGTAAAACTTATTATCTGTGTTGATATCTGAGTCATCATCATATTGCTGTGGTTAGTAATCAGGGATACATGGAAGATGATTGAGCCCATGTTTTTCATCCTTTTCATTATAGTTTTGTGACATATTTCAGGATAAAACTATTTCCTTTCAAGATATCCAATAATTATATTAGAAGAGAGAAGTCATTAAAGCTGTTAAAACATGATTAAATGAAGGAAGAAGATAAATGTAGACTGAAAAGTTTAGTTCTGCACTAAGACAATATGACGTTACGTTTAGCCTCCAAATGTCTAAACTGAAAGTGTCTTTCATTAAAGAGGCATCTTATCAGTTTTTGGTTCCCGCAGTTAAAACTTGTTGCCTTCGACTGTCCTTATAGCAGCCTTTCTGACATCTATCTCCTGTGTCTACTCATTAGCATGTGTGCATTTTTGAAACTTTGAGACAACAACTGAAAAATATGTGAATGAAAGGATGTAAGAGGATGTAAGAGGATGGAAGGGGAGTTCAGAGGAGTATGTACGGGGGAGACGCTTCTCTAGTTTTCTCTCAAATTCACCAAAAAAAGAAGTGGGAGCAGAGGAGGGGGAAAGAGACAAAGCACTTCTGGACTTTTTTTTTTTTCTCGGCAAGCCGTCTCTCCATTTGTCTTCCGCCACTGAGAAAAAAAGTGTTGACTGGCGGGAAGAGAGAAGCTGAATGGATGAGAGACAAATTAAACTGCTAAAAAACACAAAACATTCATATCATGTGTATCATAAAACAGAGTATTTTTCACTCAAGTAAAGCCTCTACGACAGCCTTAGGATACTGGATTGAGTGTTCGTTGAATAAACTCATTCAATCTTAATAACCATATAACCCTAAATCAAGTATCATGTATGCCTGTCGACATTGTAGGTGTGCACACACACCTACAATGTCGACAATGAAAAGTACAGAATTAATTAGCTTTTAGTTAATATAGCAATACTAATACTTAATACTTAAAAGCATTATTGTGTCTGTGAAATACTGAACACAGAAGTAAAATTGGTACCAAGCTGCTGCACATACACAGTGGGTGAGAGACAGATATGCTATTTTTCATTATTTTATTTTTCTGATTATTATTCAGAAAGAAACAGTCATGGCAAGTGTTTTAAAGCCTTAACTATAGGTCTCAGTATAAAATACATGCTACGTAGAAATAATCTAATTGTACATACATTTGTTTTATCGTGCAAAGCTTCACTGCAGCGTATTTCTAATTACTGTGTCTGGTCTGTGCTTTTTGCACAGCAGTTGCAGTGAACAGTTGCTTTGATGTATTTGATGTATTTTAACAAAAAAAGTTTGTAAATATAGAATATGTTCTTTTTAATGCATCTGGCGCGCCCTCAGTGAAACAATAAAAGCAGCTTGAAAAATACAGTTCTTTAGTTGTAGTAACAAGAGTTTTAACACGTGAAAAGATCACAGGCCAGAAAATGTTTGCCGTCGCCTGCACATGTGCCCACAGTGCTACAGACTTCGACAGACTACTTCAGGTTTCTTCCATTTAAACTCTGTGATTCCAGTCTGCACGGTCCCTGTTTACAATTCGTTTGCAAAAATGCAGTAACATGGTCTGATCACGACCATGACCAAATGTGTCGAGTGACACAACAGTGGTGGTTCAACGCTGGACATCAGACTGGGTAAAGTAGTTCACATAGTGCACAGTTTTAATCCGAAAGACACTGGTATTAAAGTCATGGGGAGCTGTCTGAAGCTCTTTTTCTAGCCTGAACAGCCTTTTTTTAATTAACTTTTCAAGAGCTGCTAAAGTTATCAAGCTTGATTTCACGGTGACAACAAATTTTATACACAAAATTATTCATAAGCGGCAACAAATGCCAACCTCAGACTCTCTAGAATCACAGTAAAGTTGCGCAAAGTGCAGGTCAACAACAATTTTACGATTCCATCCATATTTTTGGTTAAAATCGCAATGTTGTGGCAATTAAATCTGATCAAACATAAAGGCAGAAATCATGTGACACTACAGGTCCAGTATGATGCTGACAACACTGATTGTTTCCACTATTGTATTTTCCTAGGAAACAGAGGTAGAAAATACCAACAATCATGACTCAAATTTATTGTGCACGTAGGACTCAATCCAGTCTTTTTCTGAATCCAACAATTCATTACAGCAAAGGTCATGGGGGTCAACCGAAGGTGAATTAAGAGAAGTCATCGATATATTGTCGATTCTTCCATATATGAATGGAATTAATTTTACCATTAAAGGGATCATTTAATCCATCAATTTAATTTAATCCATCACATCATTTAAACTAATCATGGATTTTGACTTGGAGTGTACTCTGCTATGTATTTTTACATTTGGATAAACAAAGTAAGAATATACGATATCACTGTTTTACAATAACATTCAATTATTCTGGTTTTCGTGAACTTATATTCTATAAACTGATTTTCAGAGTAAATAAATTATGGCATTACATTTTTGCAATCAGTAGAATAAAATGAATAAATGTTAAACACATCATTTTGATTGTGACTTATAAACTACAACATGTTTTTTATATATATGTTTTTCTTTTGGCGACCTCTGCTTTGTTGTACGCAACCCCACAATATGGGGCCATTCAATGATCGGAACCAATGTCCCCCTCAGGAGCCTTAGAGTTTTACTATGTCTCATGATATTTGGCATCAACAAAACCTCCAGATGAACTTTTTTTTTTTGCTTTTTTTTTGATTACAGTGTAAACATAAGATTCTGACTCCTGAAAACAGGTGAGCAAGCAGTGATTAAGCAGTAATCAGTGCATTGATATTCATTCAACAGCAAAGCACCTTGTGTCTAGATCTACCCACATTCTGTCTGCTGCTAATTTCATTCATCCACACATATACTTGTGATGTGATGTATTATTATTTTCTGATAGATAATAGCTTGTATGGCCTATAGGAGTATTTTCATATTGGTTTCACTCTGCACAGTGACTTTGATGCTTGAATAAGTACAACAAATGCCTCAATGCAACGATATGGCAACAACAACAATGTTCAAAGAGTTGTGAATATGAGTTTTTACTTGGTATGAAATTAGGATTTTTACACTGACTGTGACACTGAGAACTAATCGCTTCAAAAAGAATTTAATTACAAATACTGAGCACAAAGTCAGTAAGGCACAAATAACTAATCCTTTAATTTGAGATGCTCAAAAACAAGTGATTTTAGGTTGCACACACTGCAGTTACACATTTAAGATAATCTGCAATATTAAAAAAACAATCAAGGGAAGAATGCAAGAACTTTTTCAAGGAGCTGACTATGACCTGTCTAAATGTTCTCAAATACTGACGTCTATATGAAAATAAGTGTGAGTGAGGCCAACAAGAGGAAAGCAGCTGCTAAGGAGCGACAGGTTTCCATAGTTGAGAAGGGAGACACACACAACAACTTGTTTCCCGGATGTTTTACCAGCCACAGCTGTATGGCAAAGCAAAAAAACACTGTTAAAAAGGCATCACATGACATCTGAGGTTGCGATTGACACATGTGAAACAAAACGGAGGAAGGTTTTTATGGTCTTAATAAAAATTTAAACGCTGCACATCAGCAGAAACACATTGTGTCCACGTGAAGCGTGGTGTCACAGTGTCATGCTGTAGCAATGTCAGCGAGCACTAGAACGCTTGTGAAATATGACGCCAAAGCTACGCAGAAAAAGATGACAAACAACACCATTGATGCTGTGTAGTACCCTAATTTAAATTCAGACCTCAGTCTAATCCCTTCAGAAAGTGCTGTTCACTCATGGCCACAATGCTACTGGACGGCGCTTGAACGCATTTATAAAAATGAAATGGGAAAAACTGCAGCGCCGTGCTCACTGCAGTGCCTGAAAGAGTTCATTTTAATGTATTCATTCATTTCTCTGCTGAATACATCTCATAGATGTTGTGTATAAGTTGAACAACATAACAATGACAAGTACAACATTGCAATCCTGTTCCGTTGTTTGCTCCCAGGTAGAGATTGTGGAAACCCATGACAACATTGCAAAAGCCATTTAAATGTGCATACTGTTGAAACTAGAAAGCAACTGGACATATTTCTGATTCTGAAGCTTCGATTTTCATGGTGAGAAACAAAAATCTGGCAATGTTCAATACAAATGTTTTTGATCCGGGCCTTTGTTGGCACAGACCTTTGGGCCTTTTTTGGTGCTCTACTTCCCAGTCTGAGGCACAAAAGCAGTTGTTGCTCCCATTCTGTCTGCAGATGTCAAAGGAGGTCACAAAATTGAAGGAGGACAAAAATAGCAACAACACCACAAACTTCTTTTCTAATGTTTTGCCCACCTTAAAACAGATCAAAATTAGACAACAATTAGACAGTACAACGAACTGCAGCCTCCAGAATGACTGAGTTGGATCGACACCTCTGTAAGCTGACCAATACAGCCTCCATTGAGATGTTAGAGGGGTTTTAGGGTTTGGTGTAACAAACAAACAGCTGAGTGTAGAGTCACACTGGTATCAGATGATAAAGCAAATGAATGGCTTCTGTGGTGATATCCAGGACTTCATATAACGTGGGCCTTTTAGAGACATACCCCAACAACACAATAACCTCCATATGTTTAACTGCACCTAGGTCCAGAGTAAGCTGCTTTAATGTATCATTATTACTTTCTAAAGTGTTGACGGTGAATTAAGTCAAGCTTGCGGTTTTAGGGCTCACTGAAATGTTACAAAATGCTCAGAACTCAACATGTAGTTTGTCCTATAGAAAAACTACGAGTAGCTACTACTGCATCTCTGCAAAGCATTTACTGCAGATTGGCTTTGTTTTATTAAGTATTCGGCAGAGGCACATTTTCAGAAAGTGGCTTTTCAGATCAAAATTATTTGATAGAATTCACTGCAGGTAATACGAAAAAGCTGTGTACACAAACTGAGTGCAATAAATATATACAATATTATGAAACTCCCTGAATTTTTATTTAATTCATCTTCATTTACATGTACTCATTTATCCAATGGATCTATCCACAGCAACATCCAAGTCTAATCATTTAACCCATGAAATCAATAAAAAGCTTTCATGTAAATGTTACTGAAATGTTACAAAAAAAAGGACTCCCTTGGATAATAATAATAAGTTAAACAGTGGCAGATAAACAAGACTCAAGGGGAACAGGTGTGTTTTAGAAGTGTGTGAGTATGCTAGTAATGCTAATGTTGGCTCCCTGAATTAAGTTAAACTTTCTCTAAACTTATTCTCAAAAACTCCAGCCTTAGTAGTAGTAGTTCGACAAACAAACTGAAAAAGTGGAACTAGAATGAAAATGCATCCTTACCTGTTCATTTGTCATTACGGGGAGAGATGTTTTAGTGGCAGTGAAATGTATGTGTGTGTGGTCTGCTGGTAGAGTACACATGTGTGAGAAAGAGGGTGGAGAGAGACAGCGAAAGAGAGAAAAAGAGAGGGAGAGAGAGATGTAGTTTCACGAAAGATGATCGACCGCTGTCACCCTTTCATTTGATCTCTCAGCCCTGTCATAATGCCACTGTGTGTGTGTGTGTGTGTGTGTGTGTGTGTGTGTGTGTGTGTGTGTGTGTGTCAAGCTGTGTCATAGTGATGCTGGAAACAAGAGAAAAACACCCTAGTGTGTGTCTTAAACCTAACACACACACAAACTTTCAGTTTGAGTTTTTCTAATCCCTCATTTTCTTGTATGGTTGCTATTAGCCTGTATGTTTTTAAAGGGCCACGCACATCCTAATATGATATGCACACATACACACACACAGAAAGACCTACAACCACATGCTGTACATGCTCAAAGAGAGTACAGCTCATCAGTGTACATTGAAAGATAATCAAGGTGTCAGTGTGGTCAATGTTTGACTGCCTCATAAAAAAGGAAGTCCTGGTCACTGCGTTTGTAGAATCCTGTTCTAGTTTTGAGCTTTGTCTTTCTCTATAGTTAAATGAGAAGAGAAATGCTACGATCATGTCTGGAAGCTACAGCCAGAAAGAAGTTAGCTTAGCTTAGCACAAATACTGGAGGCATGAGGGAAACAGCTAGTCTCGCTCTGTTCAAAGCTCCTTAATTAACATATTATATCTAATTTGTTTCTTCAGCATAAAACAACACAACCAGCCAAGAATTAGTCTGGTATATAACCTCGTATTTTGTACAGATTAGATAAAGATGATATAACATTTTAATAATAAGTTTTAGAGGTGCTGGTGGGGGGGGGGGGGTTATTATATTCAGACAGAGACGATATAGCTGGTTTTCAGTCTTTTGGCCCAGTCAAGGGGGCATGTACTTTTATTCCATTTTAAGGCGAGTGGATGTAAGTACTTACGATTGAAAAATTGAAAAAAATTGAAAAATCAATTAAAATTATCAATAGAACAGCTTCTGTGTTATGTCAATGTGTTGCAGAGATATGTACTTAAGTTAACATGGTAACCAGCCTTAACCGGCTAGCCTCGACCCCTGCTCTCTGATTATACCACTCTGTACCTCAGGAGATGATAGGGAGTCGCTGGAGCATCCAGTGTGCCCTCAGTCCAACATGAGGGGTTAAAGAAATAGTAAGTGGGTTATAAACCTGATCTTTTCTCTGCAGCATTCCTACACTTTTTCCTCAAGCTCACTTACTGATGCTGCTGCTCTAGCTTGACCTCTCGAGCTCAGCCTCCAGTCCATCCACTTCTACATCCTCCCTGTGTCTCTGACTGGGCAGACTGGCTGTGAAATTGCCATTGTGGGTCTAAAACACATAATTAGTTACAACACCAGATTTCAAGGTGTGAAAAACATTATTTCTCAATTTAACCAGGTTTGGCATCAACACCTACCCTATGCTGAGGACACACAAACATGAATAATACGTACAAAGAGAGGGCAGGTAGAAAATTTACTAGCCTTTTGATGCTTTGGCCCCCATGGGATTTGTTCAACTATGGCACAGGGGCAGAGGAGGACAAATCCATTACTTGAGTCAAATTATAGCTATGTTATATAGAAAACTATTTAGTCAACTGTAAATGTGATTTACATAAAACATGAGTATGCAAATGTATACTGTGTATTTCTTTTATGTCAGAGCATTGTTGTGTTGTTGCACAGTGCATTTAGAGAATTTAATGAATCTAGAACAACCTATTGAAGGCACTGACTACTGAGGTAATAAAAAGCTTGTAAATATGCAACAAAGCCTGTAGTAATGGAGGGAAAGTGGATCAAAGTGGGGTTCAGATGGTCTTCGTGCTGATTCTAAAGGCCTCTGTTAGTAATGTGTTCATTAATGAGCTTTACAGGTGGAAGGCGGACTTTGTTTCCTTTGAAGAGAGCCAGAGAAACTACTCTCCAGTTCACTAAGCAACGTTAACCAGCTGGTGGCTGTGGCCTTATATTTAACAAATGAAATGATGAAATAAGTTTTCATCTCTCATCTAACTCATCTAACATCAGTATTCTTATTTTCCTAAATTAATTAGCTCTTAGTTACATTTCTACACAGCAAATCTGGGCCAGGTAGTATTCAAACAAAATAAAACTGAGCACAATGCCCACATAGAGGGAGATACAGGTTCAGGGTTATTTTTTTAATAATGAATAATGAATGAATGAATAATGTTAAAGCTGGAAAACAAAGAGAAAACCAACCACTCAGAAAGAAAGAAAAACTGCCACTTTAGACGGAGCCTCTATGACCTGACTGATGAAGATTTGTACGTTTTGCTGTTGCTACATAATTAACATTGGCATTAACAGCTGTTTACTTACCAGTCTAGAAGAAATGTTGAGTGTTTAGCATAAAACTTCATTGCTTTGCTTACCAGCAGCTGGAAAGCAATGCCAATGTTAACGCTTGTCTCTACCACCTTTTTCCTCTTCAAAGTTAGTCTCTTAAGCAGCCAGCCCAGGCCCACCTCTGACTTTCCAATAGCAACTCACTGCAGCTTCCAATCTGCTCTGAAGGTAAAGTGATGTTATCTTACCTCATCTTTTCAAAGCAAGAATGACCAAAGATTTTGTCATGCAACAATCACCACTACCTGTTCTCTGCAAGAAACCACGTTCAGCAGCAAAGAGAACTTACTAACAGCCTCTTCACAGATGGAGGGGTCCCTAAAATTGTCCCTGCTGTTATAAGAGGTCAGAGCGACATGACAGGATGAATTTGGCCTGGTGAGGACTGATCAGGAGTAAAATACAGCTTAGCATTCGACAGTCCAACATCTCAACAGTCAGTGGTAATTGAGTATTTCTCTCCTGTCTGTTCACTTGTGCTTGAAATTCCCTTGAGCAAGGCACCAAACCTAAAACTCTTCCAAAGGAGTTACACATTAGTTAAGAGCTTACACGGTTGTGAATATGTAAAACTGTATGACGACATGAAGCAGAAGTTCAAACATTCAGCCTACAGTGAAGGAGTGTTTCCTGGAACTGCATTTGGTAATGAAGCTTCGATAACTACAATAAGAGGCAAACAAGCATTTATTATATATATAAAAAAATAGTGATATATTAAATGGTTATGGTAGAGGCAGTATATTGAGTGTAGTAACTGTGTTTTGAGTACAGAAAAGCTTCTTTTCACTCACAGTTTTCCAGTTTTCAGAGCACAGGGCTTTCCATCATGAAGTGACAGGTGTCAGTGGATTACATGGCTGCATTTCAGCGTGAAACATCATTCGTGTCTCTGTACCGCTCCATGAACGCTGATGAAAGGTCATGTAACTCAGTGATGTAAAAGGTGTAAGTGTGTGTTTCAGACTCAGACTGAGAGTAAGTCATGAGTATGCATGGTGGTGGGTGAGATGGTGGTTGGGTTTCGTAGTGGCGTGGGGTGCACAGAGAGATGCTGAGACGGGCTCTGATTCCCGGTATCATCAACTTCAACCTCCCCTGTGATACCACAGCAACACAGCGGCACTGTATTGTTGCCGGTCCCTGAAACTCTGCTGAGAATTTACCTACGTTTCAGGTATTAAAGGGACTGTCTGACATTTTTTATCAAAAGGATGCTTTTAAATAAATCAGGTTTTATAACATTATACTATACATAATGAAATTTATCACATTTAAAAGATACAGAATAGAATTTCAATCGATAACTAGACTTTTATTTAACTTGCCAGCATGCCAGTGTAGTTGGTTATGTTTTTTTTTGGTTGATTTTTTTTAAATTGTTACAGTTCCACATGCTTTTACAAGACACCACAGATTAAAAATCAAAATTTACAAGATATCTTCAAGTACCACACTTTCTAAACTGAATTCAACCTTTAAAAACCTAAAAATCATAACCTTGAAGTCTATTATATATATATATATATATATATATATATAATTACTAATATTATATGTCCATTGTAAACAATGTTAGCTCTGTTACAGCAAAGTTTAGGCAAAAAATGTGCCTAGATACACTTACAATACATGAAGGTACAAAAAAAAGAAGTAAGTAAAAAAGTACTCTTGGAAAGTGATTGAACCTTTCACTGTTTTGCTTTTCACAAAGTCTTAATTCTTTTACATTAAAAGTAACTTACCAGAACGAATGTACAACACCACAATGAAAGAGTTCTCAAGCAAAGAGCAAAAAAGCAAAAATTCAAAATTTTTGTTTAAATAAAACTATAACTGTATTATCAGAAGGGCCTATGTACATTTATTAGTGTATCATACTTTAATACTAATTTCAGGTACTTGATGATGGATTATTTCACTTTTATGCTTTATACTTTTAATTATAACATTTAAGGGGGAAATATATATAATATATATAATATGTAAATACATAATTCTGGCTTCAGCCATTCCTCTGCACTGAGTAGTTTTAGTTTTGATAAATATTGATAGATGAAGTATATCTTTGTAGTTTTATCATTTTGTAGGTCACATTTTTAATAAAGGATTTTTACTTGTTTTGCCTCTTACCTACTTACTACTTACTTACTAAGCAAAGAATTTGAAACAGAATAATTTGAATTTGAACACATCTTTCATATACACACACACACACACACACACACACACAATATATATATATATGCAATTACACATTTTTAATTGATGTGTAAGCCACATTTTAATTTTGCTGCAGGTCAAGTTGGAGCTAATTTGACCGACTATATATACTGTTCGGTTCTTTAATTCAAACTAGCGTATCATATTTCGTAAGCTGACGTGGAAAAACTCATCTGAAGTACAAATATACCAGAGCACCAGAGTAAATGTACTTAGTCAGTGACTATAAACAAAACTAGGCTTGCTGGGTAATGTCAGGCAAGACAAAGACCTCTGACTGAGCTCTAGTTTGCACAGGGTTAGATAAATAATATTGTAAACTCATAATCATAAACAAGTAAAATTCTAAAATTAAGTCATACAAAGACTGCCAGCCAATTAATAGCAAAACCACAGAGACAGTTTGTTGATAAAGACACTAAACCCTGATCATTTACGATAAGTGGGATTATTGTAGGAGAACCTGTCTCTTCAATCGTCATCATCTAAAGCATTGTCAAAATAATTGAAGCAACTCAGTCCTATTATACACATGTAAAAAGTAACTGTGGGAAATACAACTGCTCATTCATCTAACTGGATTTGTGAATACTGTTAAAATTTAACTACATACTGTAATAAATAACAGCATTTGTTTGCATTTATAAATCAGGTATTTATTATTTATTAGATTATTAAAACAAAATGCAGAGCTGACATTGTATGGAAGGGGTTTGACAGTAGTTACTTATTGTTAGTGTATGACCCATTTACTGAAACAGTAAAAGGTATGTGCACAAGGTACATTTTAGAGTCTAGTATAATGTGCCTATAAAACCCATGTCAGGATGATGATAAAATAGACATGCTTCCTCTGCCAACATCTGTGACACACTTTCACACACCTGTATATACTGAGAATAGTTTGTCTTATCTGGCATTATCTCAGACATAGAGAACAGGCTCAAACAAACAACTGACTCTTAAAAAAATATGACAAAAACACAAGTGCAGAACAAGGTACAGAACTTTATTTGTTTCCAATTCAGTTCACTTGACAGACTTGAAGCCATTTGCAACAATATTGTTTACTAGCACTCTTAAAATACGGCAAACTGAGTCACCACACATATTCAGAGTTAACTTTTTTTTCTGTGTGCCTTCCAGTGAGAAAAAAAACAAAACTGTCCTGAAAATAGAATTTCTTAAAACCTAGAATTAAAAAACCCACAAGGCCTGCTAAAGAAATGCCCAAAGGATGGAATGTCTTTCACTTATCTGGACAATATACAAATAAACAATAAAAGATCGTGAATGAACAAACAGCTCAACTGATGCGTGCATGTCTGAGGAGGCTGCTTCTTTTCCAAAGAACATAAAAAGACAAAAAAAACTTTTAAAAAAGACAAAACTTCATAAAAGCCCCCCACTCTTAAAAAAAAATAATAATAAAATAGTAACTGGCCAGCATTCTGGAAATGTGTGGTGTGGCAGATTTTCTTTTACCCAATTTATCTGTGTTCTGACTAAATAAACTTAGAGCCCTATTTATTATGGTAAAGACATAAAGTCCTGTTTCTTTTGAATATGCCATTTTATTCCTAAGAATTTGGGCTGTCTTTATTTTTTCTTAACAAGGATAATCTGCAGGCAGCTATCCTATAGATTGCCGCCATCTTTAGCCTGCATAGGGGAAGTACAGCAGGATTGCTTGTCCGGGTCCCAGAGTGATATTGTCCAGGTGGACTAAGGACTCCGCTGTGAAGTCTGTTGTGTTGTTCGTGCCACATGACATCTTCACCGTGGCCGTCTCTGGCAACTCTACTCCCTCTGCAGGAACAAAGATGGTGTTAAAATTATGGACACTACAGCTAACTGTTGTCAATATGTGTAACCGGATTGGACACATTACACCTTGCCTAGATATTTATGTTTAACTGAAACTTGCCTGGAGGTGGCAGTGACAATCTCTCAGGTTGTTCTCCCCAGTTAACAGCCGTTATATATCTGTTGCTCTGGTCCCACAAACGGAGGAAAGAGAGGGAGGAGGTGGAAGAGTAGAGAGGGTAGTAGTCGCCGTGGAGAAGAGAGCGCTCTTTGCCTCGCAAGTCACTGAGGGATCTGAACCACTTCCTTAGATCAGCCCGTTCCTTCCGCTCAGCCTGTGAATGTGAGAATTGTGGACATAATTTTTAAATACAAAGAAAATAAATTCATAGTTTTCGCCTGGTTTGTTCAAAGCTCCCTTTTCACACAGATATTTCAGGAAAACAATTTTACCTCCGCAGCCTCATTAACAACTTCTCCTTCAGCAGGTTCCTTCTCTACATCCCAAACCATCATAGGAGATTTTTCACCCTAATGAGGAAACACAAAGGAAAAAGACTATGGTTACACTCTGTAACAGCTGAGAGGTTGCTGAAACGTTTGAAGTCATCTATTGTTTTTTTGCTTACTGCCTGAAGGCCAATCTCGTCTCCATAAGTAAACACTGGGGTTCCAGGCATGGTGAACAGCAGGAGATGGTAAAGACGGATCAGGGTTGGAGTTTTTGCTAGTTTAGACAGCTGATCCCTTTGGGTGGCACCTAGACCCCAGCCCAGACTTCTTTGCTGAGACTGAAGGGTATCCATGGCCTTGATGCGCTCCATGCCTGCAGATATTAGGGTAAAATAGGTGGTTAATTTAACACAAAAAGTTTTCATTTTACTTGATTTAGACACTAAGAAAATCAAGAGGCTAACGTACAGAGAAAAACAGAACAGAAACATAACCCATATTTCTATGTAGGAGGAGGGGTGGTGTAATTATGATGGGACAGGAGTTGACGATTAAATGTAAATTAAATGTCAATCAACAATGGCCAGAGAAACAGGAGAAACAAACCTACCTCCATTTTTGCTGCTGAGCAGGTCAGACAGGATGAGATCTACCCCAGTGGTGTTGACAAGCTGAAATACCTGTACAGCTGAAACACCCTCAGCTACACCCATCAAAGCCCTGAGGAGAAGAAAGCAGCGTCAGATTAGTAATTATAGAGCAATGAAGCAGGGAGGGGCAACAGATTATGTTGCTGATGCCAGATTCAGTCAGTGAAGTGAAAAATGTTGTGGAAAAAAAAGCATACAATTTTGCTTGAAAATGAAATCTGATTTAAAAAAAAGTCAGTTGAGTCATTCCTCAAATTTTCCACAAGGTGTCGCTTTAACATGAAATTGTAAACCACCACTGACATGTACATGCCTTTCCTATTGATCTAGTTCTCCCTGACCCCCACCCACAGTCCCTTAGTGCTGGAATGTGTTTAATCTCTATGCGCTCTCTAGAAACACAACTCTGTCAACTGACATTTTACTGATGCTTTGAAAATGGCCTTCACAAATTTGATCAGTCCTAAAAATCCTTCATTAAGTTTTAAATCTATTTTTTGAAGCTCAACAGTCAGAAAATGCCAACTTCAGCTCATTGTCCTCATATTCAGAGGAAGTCATTTATATAAAATCAGTCCAGTTCAGTCACTGTTTCCCTTTATCTGCAAAAATCTCAGCTCAAGTCAAAAAGTGGCAATCATAGTTACCTCTTCTTGGTGTTCTCGGTGCGGTTGCCCTGGACAACAGCTTGCAGATTTGACCATTCAGAAGAGTTGGAGGCAACAGTAAAGTCAGAGACCTTGATGCCATCAACACCCAAATTCAGCCAGTACTCTGCTGCAGCCTGGAATTGAACATGAGCACTTTAGCTACATCAGTTCAGTAACATTAATTTAGTGAATTAAGGACCATGGAGAATAATGTGCCCATCATACCTTGAGTTTCTCCATCACATAACTAGTATCATCAGGGCCGAACCAGGACTTAGCTCCCAGATAGTTTGGAGTCAGGTCAAGCATTACAGAAATGCCTAAGAAAAAACACAAAGCAAGAGTCTGTCTACAACACCTAGGCATGAGCAGTCCAAGTGACCACAAACCCAGCAAACATAAGGTCTTACGCTCTTTCTATTGTGAATGAAGCCAACATTTGTGATTGATAAAAGTGGTCTGAGTTTTTCAACTTGGATAACTGATGTCACATGTGTGATGACCTACCCTTCTTGTGGGCCTTTTCCAGGACAGTGACCAGCTCTGCCTCAATTCCCTGGTTTGGGTGAATTGCTTGAAAATCCAGGGTACTTGGCTGGTCGACCTGGACGGTATGAAGAGGGCCAAGAACCAGGCCTTTCACCTTCAATTGGTTCACATCATCCAACTTTTCCCCGACACCTACGAACAAACAGAGGGACAGGGAAGGAGAATGAAATGTTGTCACATATAAGTGTAAATTTCACATTGGACAACAGAGAGCTGATGTGTGAAAGGTAGCAGGGTCAGAGGTGTAGGAAGAGAGGGCACAAGGCGAGCAGACATTGAAGTAAAAAAAGAGGAATGTTAAAGCTGCTCTTATAGCTGGTATTGACTCTAGGCAGGAACATGTGAATGGCCCCCTCCACACCCTCTGCTGGCCATGTGAAGTCTAAGTACAAGGGGTCCTTTGTGTGAATACACAGTCACGTGTGGTTTTTGGATTTCTGCCCAGAGCATGTTGGAAACCTGAGTGCTGACAAGTAACTCACTGTACAGCAGTACAATCTGTCCTTCCTTACTCTCATAAAAACCTATATGGTTACAATTTTAAACTGGAACTCACAGCCTTAACATCTTTCAACTGGCATGTAATAACAGAAAGAGTAGTGTAATCAGTTCTGAGACCTGAAATGAAATCTACAGACGTATGTACTGTACTGAGTTGCTCAACTTTAACCTCAAATCTGAGTAGGAGAGATAAGAAAGAAACAACTCAAGGGTTTTTTGTGTCCTTAAGACCATGAGTCACCTAGTCAGCATTTTGGTATCTGGCCAGCTGGAATAGGCCATATAGAGCAAAGGAAACTCAAGACATTGTCACAAGATTTATCTCGTGTGAACTGGAGTCAGTTACCACATCAACACCAGAGCACTTTTTAAATGAGCTCTAGATCTTATTTTGGAAATGAGGATGACACCATGAGCAAAATAGACATGCAAACAGCAGCAAGAGCGGGCATAATCCTTGACATACGAAAGTCTGGAGGGCATGGAAAACACTACACATTTACCCTGAATAATGCATATGTCTTTGAAGTCCTAAGATACTCTACCTTTCATTCCACCAGAGAAAGCTTCAAGGTCAGAGATCTGGTACAGAGGTCCTTCGTTCCACCAGTTCATCTCAGGGATGGGTTTACAGCGAGGGGCCTGGACTATGATTACAATGGCTCCAGCGAGCATGCCTACCCAGCCCAGCCAAAACAGGACAAGAAGCACCCAACGGGTTCGCACCCATCTGCAGAAAAGGATGAGCATAGGAAAAAATGTTAAAATAATCACTTATTTTATGCTATATGCCAATTCAAGACCAATATTTACTATGTATTCATAGCAATTGTTGAGTAGTAGCTCTTACGCTGGAGTGCCAGCAACCCTCATCAGTTCCTCTTTGGACAGGCCAGTGAAGGTAACCTCATCCTCAGGGACCTTTAGCTTGACGCTGCCATTCTTCTCTCCACCGGCTGCCTGGCCATCGCCTGTCATGGGCTGCTTCTCAGGGTCCAGCTCATTCAGCTCCACTTCCTTCATGTCGATCTCTGTGTCCTTATTCATGGTTGAATCTGATTTCTTTAGAGATGGATGGGAGAGCGAGAGGGAGAGACAAAGAAACACAGATTGTCAAGTTAGTTAAGCATGTCACTTCTCCAGGGCAGAAAGGGGGACAAACACTGACAAAAAGTGTCAATTCACGGGGAAATAATGTCTAATCAAAACATGTGACCAAAAATGAGTGGGGTTTCCTTCACGTTTGATCACTTAAATGGTTAAATCTACTACATACAGCACCTTCCAGCTGAGGCGTGCCAAGGCTAGGCTAGCTGGCTAACTGCTACAGCAGAAATGAAATGGTCGTTGCTAGTTAACGTCGAACACTTAACAGCTTTTCGAGCGACTAACTGGAAACTACATCTAAAAATAAACATGAGCCAAATTACCCCAAACTTCGCAGTAATGATATCTGTGACTGTACCAAAATCTCAACCGGACAGACAGCAACTCTTTGAGAGGCTGGTTAAAAGCGGTAACGTGCTCAACAGCTTTCTGATGAAACAGCAGCTGCTTGTTGCAGACATTCACACAAACAGCACCAACGGAAACGAGCTCTCACTGTTACCTTCACAATAAGAGTGGGATGTTAGCTAGTCGTTAACTACCATTGCTGAACATTTATTAATAATGCATATCCATCACTTCTGTATTTGTTTTTATTTGTATTAACCTTTGTACTTTTTTCTCCCGATGGCAGTTGTAACACAAGGAAATAAAACACGACTCTAACTTGAATGAAACCTATCGACTATTGACTTGAATATCGATAACTACTAAAATGCTATTTTCATTTTGTTAGACACAGCTGTTCTGCAGAGACACTGAGGTTTTATGTTGACTCGCTGTAACCTGTTGTTAGCAGTCTGATAAGTCCTGGTTTCTAAAATTATGTAAAAGAAATCGTAAAAAAAAAACCCAAAACAAACAAAACAAAAAACTGAATAGATATCCCACTCGTTTTTCAAATAAGTACTGGGAAAAAACAACAACAAAATAAACAATAATAATAATATCGAGCTATAATTGAGATGATGAAATCGAGCCACGAAGGACTAAAGCACTATCCCTTCCTCCCCATTCAACACAGTTTGGTGGAAGAAAAGTCGATGAAATAAATGACGAATTACCTGTAAAGAAAAGAAAACAACCCTGTTGTCCGTCCACTTGTCTTTGTTGTCTCCCAGTCGTTTATCCTTGGTTTTCTGTTAATCTTCTTACAGGGAGCCTCGGTCTGTATTTCTAGTTCCCCTGTTTGCTCCGCCCACTAAAGGACTGGACGGAGTCTCCTCCACCCCCAGGAAAATCTGAACAAACAAACAAACAAACAAACAAACAAACAAACAGATAAATATAAGGCTACACCTCATGCTCCAAACTTACAGTGTTGTAATAGTTATTTTACCATTAAGTTTGGACAGATTTTTTAAAATCTAAATCTATAACATCAGTCACTGATATTAGGTCTGTTAGGTCCCTCATGTCCACTTATGTCCCTCATGTCCACTACATGCTCATGTTTATTGTGCCACTCTTCACACTCTTAACTCACTCGAACATAAATAGGGGCTAAAGAAGATGCCATAATGGTGGCAGAGTGCAGTCACTGGTTTTAATGTGCAAAGTTATAATTCTACAAAATCCTCATAACACAGTGACAGGGTTTAGGGTGAAAATGTTTGATTCATGTAAATGTTTGTTAGAATAGCGTCAACAAACCCTTCCTGAGGATAATGTAATCAGTTACATAAGACAACGGATCGGTAGATGGATTGTATACTATTTAATCTCCTGGTGAGGCCATCAACCTTATGATTAGATTGCTACTCTGTTCCTCACTAATCACATTTAACCCCATTTATATTTATACAGACCTCATTTGCACCATTTCTTCCCTTCATCAACAACTGACTAAAAAAACAGTTGCCAATTCACACATAAGATCACTCTATTATAGTGCCAAACAACTCAATGAAGTGAAGTAAAAAAAAAAAAAGAAAAAAAAAAAGAAAAGAGAAATACAGACACATTGTATTAGAAAGTGATCAGAGTACTAGAAAATGTGTCGATCTCACAATGTTAAGGAGAGTGCTAATAAATTCCCCCATCTACCCCTTTTGCACAATCTGCCCGCAAAATGTAATAGATTCTACCCTGACCCACCCCACATCCCTCCACCAAGTTTGGTGCAGATCTCTTCAGTGCTTTTTGCATAATCCTGTGGACAAAAAACAACAAACCAACAAACAGACACTGGTGAAAACATAGCCTACTTGGCAGAAGTAATTGTGAAATTATTATTAAGTTATAATGTAATAATGCATTATGGTTTATATTAAGTTAGAGAGCATTTATAAGCAGCAAATTAACAAACTAGTCCTCCTGTCTCTGCTTGTGCTTTAAGGTCTTTTGCAGCTGTTGTTGACCTTCATTGAGTTACACTAACAGCAGAGTTCTGCGAAAAGCTCCCACAAAAACTCGATGTCATATACAGAAAGTGCTGTGATATGTTTCAGGCCATATTTGTACAGGTTACATTGTGTACTGCAGTTGATAGTTTTTGTAATTAATGCAATGAAGTGCAGCAGAATGAGGGTGTAGTTTTAAATGCAATTTGAGAGTCAATCAAATGCTCAGTAATTAGATCTGTCTGTAAATACGACCTCAAATAATAATCTTAAAGTGAGTTCTATCTGTTGTAATGAGTTAGAAACTGTGTTTGGTCATTGTGCCACTTTTTCCTTACTTTTCAAAGTGCAAGCACAGATATACCCACATTTACACAGTCTCTTGTTAAAGCCTATAATGCTCCCATGTCTCTTTCTCGTGCTTATATGTAAAGCAAAGTAAACATCTTTATGTTGTGACAGGTAAGTTCAGGAACACGTTTTGCCACTTTTTCATGGTGTAACTATACCTACTGGTGTGCTCTTGTCTTGTTCAGTTATATGTTTTTCAGTCCCTATCCTATTTCCCTGGAGGTCTTTTGGCTTTTGTCTTGTATGACAAACTGAAAACCACAGAAAACCACAATAAATCTGAATTAAAGAAGGCTCCTTGCCTGCTGTGTGTCTCTTTTTGGATTTATGACATTATTATATAGACTTCTGTTATTGAAAGTTGCAGGAAATTGATGTTACTGACAGTGCCTCAGAAAATCAAAACTGGTAACTGTAAGTTTTAAAGTAGAGATGGTCCTGTCAGGCACAGTCACACTCAGGCACATCCTGTCTATGCTTTTCTATTAGACTAACTCAAAGACAGACCATCTGTTTGTGTATTCATCACAGCGTGTTGATCATGTGTGTTTCACAGCATCAGGTTGTGACAAGTCTACTGGCTCCTGGCCACTGGGAACACACTGTGCTGTTGATCTGTTACTCCAGAAAGGACACAAAAAAAAATATTAAAGTGACCCTCCTAACTTTAGGAGTTGTAGGAACAAAAAAAAAAAGAAGTGAAATAAGAACAGACAGATTAGTGGTTGCATCAGGAAATAGGAGTAAGGAGGAGTGTTTAAGAAAGGGGGAAGTGCAAAAATAAACAGGGGAAAGGGCAGAGAGAAAGAGAGGAGGGGGCTGGGATGTGTAAACATGTTTATGAGTTGGGGGCTGTAGCAAAATTTTGAACAATATTTGAAATGGAACATGGCAAGTGGTAGTAATGGAAATACAACACTGAGTTAAAACTAAACTGTTTGTATCCTGCTATGACCCTGCTGTTGTTTAACTTGTGTCTGTCTGGTTTTAGAAAGAGAAGAAATTAATATTGTCCGAACCCAGTTAAGTCTTCACATCTCTAACATGCTGGACTTGCAGGACAAACGGGCAATTTTGTCTGTCTCCATAAAAGGAGATCACAGGTTCATGGAGGACAATGATTAAATATATCTTGTACTATTGTAGAGTTTCTGTGCCTTGTTTATGCCTTTGGCAGGAGAGGAGGAGATAGTAAATCCATGTGCAAGCGAACACAGACAGAAAAAAAAAAGAGGAAGGAGGGAGGGTAACATTCCTACATAGCTTAGTCTGTTTTCTCTGAGACATTGCAGCAGTTGCTGTATATTACATTACACTGGAAGCTCAACGCAAACTATTATTAAAGCATAAAATGTTATATACAAATATATACATAAAAGCAAGTCAACTTTAGCTTGTGCTTGGAAAATGTATATTTGAGAAGTATCTCTGAGTTAGGGCTGGACACACACATACACACAAGGATGCACACACAGGGCCTCACTCTAAATCCTCGTCTGATCCCTCAGAGAGAGTTTATTTTGCGAGACAGCATGAGCTTGAAAAAAGAAACCACAGCCAGGCAGACCTGGACCAGTTTAGACCAGTCTGGCTGAGGCCTTGTGCTTTCATCTCATTGTTTCACTGCACTGTGCCCTGACACAATTCAGACTCAACCAGTGTAGTTCTGGGAAACTTGGCTTTCGTTTAATCTAAACAAATAAAACTAAAAAAGAACCGCATCAAATTGTTTTATTCAACTTCTGAACAAGCATGAACCTGTTTCCTCTTGAATATGTCCAGTTAACAGAAAATATATGTGATATAGTATTTACTTTGTGTCCTGATAAGATAAATAAAATTAAAATAAAATGTCCAGTAAAAATGTTTAGAAAACAAGAAAGTTGAGAGTAAAATGTCTCATAACTTCCTGCAAGAGACACATTTGATAACATACAATCTTCTTCACAGGGACTTTGCCATATTGCGTAATGTTGCTGTTGCTAATGTTCTGTCTTACTGATATCACCATTATATTGTTGGTGTACATTAACCCCCTTGATTTTATGTAAGGGCAGCAGTGATATATTCACACACCCTATGCTTTTGTACATTTAAATAACTTTCTAATGTGTATCCTTTACCTTATATCCTTATCCTTTTTTGTTCCCCCTTTTAGATGAGGCTGTGTGGCCCAGTTTTCTCTCACAGACAAAGGAAGTTCTGTTCACAGAGGAAAGCCTCCCTCTCTGCACTGGCATGAATGGGGAACTAATATGGACAAAGCAAACACTGATTAGTTCATCAGTAAAATCATCACATAAAATACTGACAATCAAAAGCAATATATTATGCTTAACAGTTTAAATGAAAATAAATGAACTAACATATCATCCTCTGTAGCTTGCTAAGCTAAATGTGGGTTCTAAATTTGACAAATTAAACCAGTGTTTTTTTGTCTTATTTTAGGCATATATCACATCTCCCTCTCTCACAGTCAGTGTCCATCTCTTTCTGATTCATGTGCTCTCCCCTCTCTGTCCTTGAGACTGGCTTGCACTGATGTTGCTTAATTTTTTTGGCTCCCCTTTTCACTCACTTGTTCCCTCTTCCCAGCCTATTTCCCTCCTTCTATCACCACCTCTTTCTGTCATTAAGAAGCAATAGTTGGGTGTTATGTAAGAATGCTCCTTTCTGTGAGAAGAATTTTAAACAGCTCAGTCACAGATGCAGCCTCACACAGACTCCCTTAGGAAAACAGTGTGCTGGGCCCACAACCCAGAAGCTGATGGATTGAAACAGTCCTCTGCCATGTTAGATAAAATGTCTCAAATCATAATCACAGACACACATTCATGTACACATTCACTATCCACCTATATATCCTTATAAAGCTAACTATATACATCCATATGTGAGAGCATAGAGAGACCTTATCAGTTCTTTGTAAAGCCAATCCAGGTGCACGGGTTGCCTTAGATTAAATATTTACCTCATTTGTATCTGCCAGCATTTTCCCTTCCATTTAACAAGCAATTACCGGAGAGGAAAGCAGCAGCAGTGAAGATGAACACTGACCTTTGAGCTGCAGCCTGTTGGATATAAACTGACACTCCACCTACCTCCTGTCCAAGACCTTGAGGAGGTTTTGACACCATGTTTTACGAATAGTAATTAGACTTTACCAATGCCTCTGAGTTTAAAAAAAGTTTAAAAGTTAATAAAACAAAATAACATTACTATTGTAAGGTCTTTGACCTCAAAATATTACAGAGAGGGGAGTTGTGATATGAATAAGAGCTTGGGCGAGAGGTGGAGAGCATTGTTGCACAGCTGGAACTCAGTCTAATGTCTGTTGTTTCTCCCTTTGATGTATTGTCTCAAACAGGGTATGTCCAAGACATTTATGTGCTTTTCTTATTTTAGCACCTTTGACATAAGGCCAGTCCACTTAGTTTACCTACGAGCAATCAGAGTATGGATTTACATTGGTTACTTCAGAAAACTGCCATCAAAGAAAAATCATAAAACTGCATTTGACTAAATCATTTATCAATCCCTCATCTACCTTAGAATACTGTACTTAACAGAGTAAATTGCATGTCTTCAGCGCCCCCTGGAGTATTCAAATGTTCTCTACATTTGCAAGCCAATGTGGCAAAGAAAATACTGCTTAAAGATTCCATGACACATTTTAATTTGCATGACACTGATTGATCTCATTTGACCACCTTTATCATAGCAGTGTGGTTTCTCAAGTAACTTCTGGATGTAATGGAGAATTGTATGTAGACAGTTCCTCAATACTGAAATAGTGATCATATTTCCTGTGACATTTAGTTAGTTGGAATTGTATATTTTAATTGCATTTGCAAAATAAATGTCAAAACTGTGAAACACGTTGATATCATCACATCATGTTGTGAGTTCAGATTGATATGCATTTCAGTTTCAATTCTTTGTAAAAACACTGTCCTACTTTTAACAGATGAACTTCTAAAACACACACAGAATGGCTGACCATATCTGCCACAGAATCCATTAGTGTGTCTGTTTTTGCTGAAAGTACAACTGTTGTGTTATTATGATGATATCAATGTTAGTGATATATTCCAGTAGTGAAACAAAAATAAATGGAGAGTGGGGTCAGGTTGTGGTTTGGTGCATTATAATTCATTGTAATGTCAACAATTAATTACTGTAACTGTAAGTCATATATTATGAATATTAGCACAACAGACAGCATTTATGCAAAAAAAAAAAAGTCTGAAAAGCATAAAGTATATTGTTTCCACAAAGAATAACAATGAGGGGGATTGGAGGGAAATAACTTCCTGATATCCTCAACGTCATCACGCACTCGCAACGTCACCAACCAGGAAGTGAGCAGAAAGGAGGGACGGCGAAATCACAACAGAGCCGCTGCAGCGTTTGACAGCTCTGCTTTGTCCCGCTGAAACACGCCGACTTTCTGTTGTTGAAACAACGGACATGTCACGAAAACCCAAACAGGAATATTACCGGTTTTTTACCGTTACCGAGCCTCGCACCCACGAGAAAGGACACACGGAGTACAAAGTGACAGCGAGGGTTGGTTTACTCTGTTTTGTTATTATGCATTTTTTTTTTTACTCATGGTTATCCTCCATGTCTATTTCAATTAACTAGATATTTCTTTTCGTATGCTGTACTGGTCTCTGGTCAGTTACATCAGACTAAACGAAGTGACTTTCGTTTATGACACAATGAAGTGGCATCAGTCATAAAACACCAAGGCTCTGCAGCTAGCCCAGACACATAAATACACAATGGGGCATTTATTTGAGGCAGTGGTGCACAGTGAGCACTCAAGTGAAACACGGAGAACTTGTGACTCCAGCTCCCTCATGACCACACTAATACCCCGTGGTGGAGACAGACATGCATAAAAATCATAAATCATATCTCAGTGAACCACGTTCAAGCCATTTTTGCCCTCCCTTATATTTAGACACAAACATACTGAGGACAACTTAACTACCCCATGACTTGAACCTAAGTACTTATACACTGACTGAGCTGCCTTTCTTCCTCCTCTGTCCTGTCTGACTATTTCAAAACACCCATGATTTCATCTGCTAGCAGCCTGTCCTCTGCTATGTGCCAGTGGGACAAAAAGCTGGTCAGAGGCTGAATTTTAAACATCAAGTTACTGAAATAATCTCACCTTTTCTCCACTTGTAGTTTGTGTCCAAGCGTCATCCAGAAGATGTGAAGGAAGTGGTCGTGTGGAGGAGGTTCTCAGAGCTGAAGAAGCTCCATGGGGAGTTGGCCTACACACACAGGAATCTGTTCAGGAGACAGGAGGAGTTTCCACCTTTTCCCCGTGCACAAGTTTTTGGTAAAACAATAACAACAACAAGCAAAGATTGTGTGATACACTGTCAATGCATCCAATTCCAGCATGGTCACCAAGTGCTGAGGTCACTAACTAACTGAGTTGTGGTGCAGAGGCTAGATAAATAACAGAATTCAATCAGAGTGTCAGCGATATCTATTCAGATCAGTTATTATATTTTAGGCTGTTTTTTGTAACTTTCATTACACTGTTGAGTGTCTTTCAGTCATTTCTGGTCAGGATATACTATATTCAGTTTGCCTGGTTTTAGCATTTTGTAAAGAATCTTGTGACATTTCCCTTCACTTTATGATGTAAGCTTTAAGTAGTTACAGCTATACAATTGCAATGGTGGCAACATAGTTGAGTTGTAGTAATGAACAGGCAAAGGTAAACTAACACAAACACACCCGCAAGTCTCCACAAACAACACACAGCCAGCTTTACCAGTCTTGCTTCCATTCCTGCTCTTTGTTCCCTTTATTTTTTCTTTTTAGCATGATCACCCTCATCATAATGTTGGTTATAATATGAGGTATTTCTGTTGCAGGAAGGTTTGATGAGGCTGTGATTGAGGAGAGGAGGAAGGCTGCAGAAGCCATGCTTTTGTTTACCACCAGCATACCCGCACTCTACAATAGCCCTCAGCTTAAGGACTTCTTCAGAGTAAGACATACTCGCATACACATAAAGGAAGCGAAACTGCGATGTAGAAGCCACACATAATTCTAGTCCAAAACTTGTACTGTTATTGGACTTCTTGCTTCCCCCTGCTTTTCACATATAGCCTTTGTTTTCTGGTCTCCCTCCCTTGTCTCAGGGTGGTGAGGTCATAAGACCTCTAGATCCAACCCCTCTGTCCTCAGCCGGGACTCTGCCTCCCCCTCTCATTCCCCTCCCTAAGCGAAGGGCCTCAGACTGTGAACCTGCAGAAGAGGAGGAGGGGAGGGAGGCTCCAACTTTACCTCAGGACCTAGGCACCAATCTGGGCTTAGAAGTGGGCGAACCTGAGGTGGCAGCGGAGGCTTACAGCGAGATGGGAGGCTCTCCAAAAGAAGAAGAAAGAGAGGAGCTTAGCGATACAGAGCTGGATGACAGAGGTACAGTGAGTGAAAAGTAATCTGCCAGAATTAACCAAGGTCTGTACTTATTTGTCTCTGTTTCGTTCATTTCTTCGTTCTTACCTTTTGGTCCATGCCTCCATCTCTGGTCCTGTCTCCTGACCCAGCCACAGCCAGAAACCACCAAGAGTCAGAAGAGTCCCAGGAAGAGTTCGATTCACTGTTTTACTCTGTGGCAGAAGAGCAAGTCCCATCCCCAAAGGAAGAGGGTCCACCTCCACTGTCTGATAATGACTTGGCTGTCTTTGATCCCTGCTATAAACAAGGTGAAAATAGATATAGATGAGCACATATAAAACAATAGTACTGCTTTCGGTCCTGTCAAATCTCTGTTGTCTCTTTGTCTGGAGAATCAGGTCTGGAAGTTCATATGAGAAAACGTAAACAAACCTTTATAGGTAGTGAGAGAAACTATTATTTATTCTAATTTTTGACTTCTCTTCGGCAAGTTAGAACCAAATGAAATGTATGGAAGTTGATCATTGATAGTTATATGACATTAAACAACACTATTGTATATACACTGTCATCAAATTGTTATACAAACGTACAATGTGTCACGACATCAGAAGAACATCATTATATCTTTTTTTCTATTTCAGATAGATCCAGTTCCTCCAGTGACCACTCAGAATTGTTCTCGCTGCCGCCAACCAGTCTAGAAGGAGGTGATGTGGGTTATCTGAACCAGGCAGCCACTGAGCTAACAGCTGCCATGGAGAGAGAGAAGGAGGGAGAATTTAGCGCTGCCATTCGTAGATATAGGACAGCGGTGGATATATTGATCACTGGAGTACAAGGTGAGAAACATTGATTGGTGGAAAAGGGGGAAGAAAGAAGAGAGTAAAGTATTCAATACAGTAATTGAAAAAAGGTGTCAGAATATTGACCAAAGAAACACAAAAAAGGAAAAAGGTAAATTGTGTGAGTGATCAATAAAAAGTGTGCTGCACGCCAACAACATTTTGAAATAACGCTGCAGCACTTTCTGTGTCATCCCTTTTTTTTTTGTAATTTTCACGTGTGAGTCCCACACCCAGTCAGTGTAACACGGCATTTTACCTGAACGCACTCTGTCATGTTCATTTCTGCCTGAAATATGAGGCAGCTTTGTTGATACTGTGCCATCGGTTCTTCAGCTCCAACACTTTGTGACCATGTGCACGTAA
This sequence comes from Rachycentron canadum, assembly GCA_038496675.1. NCBI lineage: Eukaryota > Metazoa > Chordata > Actinopteri > Carangiformes > Rachycentridae > Rachycentron > Rachycentron canadum. The sequence continues at coordinate 10,813,844 of CM076670.1, forward strand.
AATACATCAGCACAAATTATATTGTGCATTTAGGTTTGCAGCTGTAACACACTATTGACCACGTTTAACTATTCTGATGTGCTGTGCACCCACTTCCCACACCGATGAATTCATTATACACAGCTGATACAAATGAAGGCAAATGGACAGAGCACACCGAAGCAGTTGTGGCACGTCAGCCTGTGACCTCATAGTAAAATCAACATTGCTGTTTTGTTCTAGTATTTACTGTCCTGTGTTAGCAAGGGTAAACTGTGTTTTGCTCTGCTGCAAAGCTGTTGTGTCACTAATGGATGAGTTATTAGGGCAGTCTGCCCTTATGTCATGTGTATGGAGTGTGTGACCAAGGCATTGAGCCAATACTGCTGCTGACTTATGGGACACAAGGAATTCTTGCTGGAATATCTATAGTATATAGGGTAGCGTGGCCGAGCGGTCCAAGGCGCTGGATTAAGGCTCCAGTCTCTTCGGGGGCGTGGGTTCGAATCCCACCGCTGCCAAGCAATTTTCCTTCCTTGATGATGCTTAAGTAAAAAAGAAATGTCCATCTCTGATCAGAAAAGTTAATAAGACACGGCCACATACAGTATGCAGTTGGTACCTGCTCTCCCTATGAACTCTATCCTTCATTTCAGAGGCACAATGTGTTTGGAGTCACTGTCCAAAGTGAAGGCTTTTGGTTTGGCTGGTAGTAGGAAAACATTTCACCTATGAAATGGGATGCTGCATATGACTTGTACACATCAACACAAGCTTAAAGCAGAGTGGAAGCGACTTACACAGATGTAGACAGAACAGAACTGTATGTGCAGATATCAAGATGAAATGCTCACTGTATTATGGTGACAGAGACATGTTAAAAATAAAAAATACAGAGTTTGAGTTGAGCATTCCCATCTTAGTTTTCCCTCTCAGTTCCCAGTACAACCAGCGGTTGAAGGTGCTGGATTAATTTTGACATCTCTGTCCCACTGCTGTTAATCATGTTTTTTCTTTATGAAACCCAGAAAAGTAAGATAGTGTTGTCAGCTCTTGACAAATGAAGCACCTCACCCTGTCATCCCATTCAATTATTTCTGGAAACCATTCTACAAATATAAGATGTTTGTTTTATTCCATATTTAACTTGCAGTTGCAGGTGAATAATCCAAAATATACTCCAGCACTAGACTCCCAGTTTATTTTAATATTTTTGAGCCATTTTAAAGTTATATGGTAATAGAGATTTTCCAGTTAAAAGCATTTTGTTTAGCTTAATTTTAATAAGAAACTGAATGAATAATTCTCATGAAATAACAATAATAATAACATTTAGAAATTGATTTTAAACCATAAGTAATGCTTCTCTGAGAACCTGCATGAATGAAATGAAAAATTAGGACTGATCCTGCTGGTATGATGTCTATAATAAAACCCATCATACACAGATCTTAGCTTCACTGGCAAACATAAGTATATGATATATGTCATCTGCTACCTGTTAATATACAACAGCACTTCAATAGTTAGTAAGTTTACATTGTGCTTCCCCTGTGTCCAGTACTACAAGGTAGTGTGGCCATGCGGTCTAAGGTGCTGGATTAAGGCTCCAGTCTCTTTGGGGGTGTGGGTTCAAATCCCCCTGGTACCAGAAAGCATTTTCTCAGTATACTGAAAAAGTAAAACTTAAAATGATATTGGAAGCAACTAATTGTGGTCTGAAAGTGTGTTGGTCTTGGTGATGTCTACAACTTAATGGGAAATCCAAATTCAGGAAACTATGCACATTTGAAAAGATTGACTAGATTTTTTTTCTTTAGTAATATCAATCCATGAAGATGAACATAAACACACTGACAACAGTAATGATTGATGAAATGTGTACAGTTCATTATCCTTCATAATTGTATTCATAATTAATCTGTTTTTTAGCAGTGTTATTTAAATTCTGAAAATAACATTTTAAATTCAATATTTAAAGTTTTTTAGCATTAGGTTTAATAAAGCTTTTCACACTTAAACTTGCTTTTTTTCTTCCTTTTCTTCTTTTACACTACACTAGTGCTGTTACTGGACACAAATGAAAATAAAAAATAATTATATTTGTCTGTTGCTGTCTGTGTGTGTGTCTGTCTAGGTGACCAAGATCCAGTGCGCAGGGAGTCTGTGATGAGACGGACAGCCCAGTATCTGAAACACGCTGAGATGTTAGTCGACAGGCACTCCTCACCCACACATACACACTCTTCTACAAACACCAATGCACGGGACCAATAGATGCAGACAGAGGACTTTATATACACTGTTCCTACTAATGAAGACAGATCAAAGACAAAGCTCAGGGTTGTGTCATACATACACACACATATATGTCACATACATGTGGACACACACACACACACACACACACTCTTCTCTCTTGATAAAAATACTCATGGGGGTTCTTGTGAAAAGAGAAGTGTTGCAAATTTGGACTACAACATTCACAAATACCAAACCAATCAGGTGCATCACACACACACAAACATATATATAAACACACACTCCTGAGGTACACACTACAGTGCAGACTGTTTCTTAAGCCGCCTTTGTTTAGTAGAAAGTCTGTGATTTACAAAAGCTAAATATCTATAAACTTACTGAATTAATGGATAAATAATCCTTCCTCTTTTGTTTAATTCATACCTTCCTTTTGCAATGTTCTCTCTTTGAATACAGTAAAATGTCTGTATATTACGTAATTTGCATTTTGCACAGGAAATGTTTTGTTAATAAATATGATTTTAATTTAAGTCAATAACATTGGTTTTCCTGGTTCAAGTCACAAAGAGCTGCTGGTTTGCTGCAGCCAACAGTTCTTGGTAAAACTGTTGCATGACATAATCAGATGGTCAAAATAACTGTCAAGAGGTCAGGATATTTTAGGAAGTCTAACCCAGTCAGCAGCCAGCCTACAGTTAGAACCACTTACCATCTACAATGCATGTAATTTGTTTTTATGTTGAATTATAACATTGTACTGATTACCCCAGAATTGTAGATACATGTCTCTTAACAAGGGACAGGAAATGATCAATGTGACGTGTAAAAACAACTGATCTGAACCTATTCACTGTACAGATTTATTGTTTGTATTGCAGTGGGTTGTATTTTCAATCATTTTAAACAAGTCTGAGTTAAGCACCCAATGGCTGCTCAACAGACTCCAGTAGTTCTTCAAGATTTTGCCGTTTTGTGTGTTGGCAGTAGCATGACAGCTCCTCTGAGTGGTGCTGTCGGCTATTAGAAAATGATTACGCCTCGAGTAGTGCGGACACTGCTAACCCTCAGTTTGAACACTCACAAACCCACAAAATCTCACATTCATTTTCCTCAGCAGAGCAATTTTGACAACAGAGCAGCAGTTTAGCTCAGTAGTTACTAAAATAAGCTGTTGGACTGTTGAGGAAACTAGAGGCTGCATTGTGGATGAACTACTTCAGCTGCAGTGATTGAATGCAAAAGCAACTGCAACAAATTCAGCTTTTTCTTACATTGAATGTGTTATATGTGCAAAATAATCTCCTCCAGTGCTGTTACAAGTGGCCAGTTAAAAGGTTTATCTGCATATTACTCATAATTAACTTTGTTAGCAAAACAAATGTCTATCAAACTTGTCATTACTGATAGTAGGTATGTATGTGCAAGTTTCCAAACTTTGTTTACTGTGTCAGTGTTTGACACTGTTCCTGGTTAAAGAATAATTACAAGACACATTAGAAAATTAATAAACTGACATATTTATATGAATACAATATTCCCAGAATTAAACTATATAACACATATTTCAACTTGTTAACTATTCACCTGTAAAGGGAGAAGATGATTAATTTTCAATTCACAGGTTTTGGATAACCTTGTTTTTAAGGTTAAAGTTTGTGTGTGTTTTCTACTACACAAAAAAGGAGTAGGGGTTTGGAGAATGTTATGCAAAAAGAAAAGGAAAAGAGGAAAAAGATAAGTGCCATACAGCTGAATCCCTGCTCTGGAGAGGAGAGAGGGATGGAGGCAGGACTGGAGGGACAAACAGATGGAGAGGCGACAAAAAAAAAGGAGGCCGGCAAGAGGAAAAGGCTACCCTTTCTCTCACCAGATGAGAACAAGAGGGGTTGCAGGGAACAAGAGATAACAGAGGATGGAGAAGAGGAAAAAAGGAGGGATGTGATTAGAGGATAAGCAGAGATCATCCCTTCATTGTTAAAGGGATGGAAAATACTGACCCTCCCTCTTCCTCTATTTTCATCCCCTCGTACCTCTTTTTTTTTACATGCTTTGTTTTGAGCATTGTGGGGAGCTTGAAGAGGATGGAGGGATGGCAGAGAAAGCGAGAGATAACATTGCTCCATCCTGTCATGGATCCCTCTTTTCCTCTCATCTCTCCACCTCTCTACCTTTCTATCCATCTCCCTCTGTAGTGCTGCACCTGTGAAATGCAGAGGATGTGAGATAGAGAAGAAGATGGAGAGACAAAGAGATGAAGGGAGGGAGCGAGAGAGGGATGAAACCAGAGGGGGGGTAGAGCCTCACAACATTAGCATGCTGAGAGTGTCAGCACTCTCCTCTTTTTCTCTCCCTCCATCCCCATCCCTCTTTCCATCCCTCCCTCTGTCTCTTTCTCCTCACTGGTCACTGCAATTATACCATCAAAACACTCCAGCCTGAGAGCATAATAGCTTCCCCCTGTGTGTGTGTGTGTGACAGAGAGAGAGTGAAAATGTGTGAGCATGTGTGTTATCATGAGAGATCAAAAGAAAGAGATGTGTGTGTATATTTGTGCATAATTTAGTGCCATACATGGTACATTACGTGTGCATGTATGACATGAAGGGCAGCTGTTGGTGTGAGTGTGGACGCCAAAGCTGGATTCACCGCGTGTGTGGGTGCACATGAGAGAGAGTGTGTGTGTGTGTGTGTGTGTGTGTGTGTGTGTGTGTGTGAGAGAGTGAGTGTGTGTGAGAGAGTGAGTGTGTGTGAGAGAGTATCTTTTGAGTCCTACCAGCTAGAAAAACTGCTTCTCCAACCTCTGACCAAACACACTCTTATATGCAAGCTAAGAGACCCACTTTACACGCGTGTGTGAGTGTATGTATCTAGTGAGTTTCTATTTACACACACACTAACACTCACACTCACACTAATGGATGCACACAGGCATACAGTCATGGCTTTGAGACACAAACCGTTATGACCTACATGCCCAGTGGGTCATCATTAAGCCAAATAGCACACTCTAACACCTTTGGCTGTCCACAGACACACACACACACACACACACACACTCTCACTGTTTTTGTTTTTGTTCGCTCAACTTCCTTTATCCCTCTCCCCTTCCGCCCTATGTCTCTTTCTTTTTTCCTCTCATTCTCTAACACACGCACACACACACTCACTCCCCCCTCTATCCCTCTCTGTCCGTTTGTTTCTCTCTGTCACCTTGCCCTCAGCTATTTGAGTATACTTCTGTCGCTCCCTCGCACTCCCATCTCTCTCACACACACAGACACACTCATTCTCTTTCTATCTGCCTCACTCTCGTGCTTTTGTCCATCCTGCTTCTCTCTGTCTGTTTCAGCCTGCCTTGACATATGTTATCTGCCTCTCAGTGTCTGTTTCTCCTCCGCTCAGGGCCTGGTTGTTAGGTGAGAAGTATTGTTAATGGCATTTTAATGCAAATGGTTACAAGTAATGAAGTCAATATACTCAGTATAGAGTAAAAATCATGGAGTGTGTGTCAGAATCAAATAAAGAAAACCTAAAGGTGAACTCCACCATCTTTACACATATAGTTCAGTTTACGCTTGACAGGGAGTACGGATAATGTTTAGGGTGTGAAAACATGTATAGTTTTATGGCTCTTGAGGCCTAAAGATGTCAGAGTGACATCACCACTGTGTTGGAGCCTTTTTAAACAGATAGCCTGTCCTGCTGTCTGGGGGTGTGGTGTGGGGGTTTTTGGTGTGTGTGTGTGATGTCACCCATACAATGAACTTCACAATGAGTAAAGATATCGCTGTTCATATACAGTTGGCTCTTCTCTTTTTTTGTCTCATCTGAGTTCCACAAGTTTATGTACTTCGCTATACTAAAGTTTTATGTTGTTTTTTTTGCACGAGGAAGATAATGCATGTTATGTTTATGTCATTAGGCCTCCCTGTCAGTTTTAGAGAACAAATCAGCACAGATGCTGAAAAAAAAGGGAAGGGGATCATAAACGCCACTGATATCTATGCGTAATGAAACAATCACATTGTTTATATAATTGGGCTCTTTAAAATAATGTGCAGAAACCTAATCTTGGAACTTAATAATAATATGGGATAAATGAAGAGAAATACAAAACAATGAGCTGAAAGAGGATCAAATGCTCTGTCGAGCTTCTCTGTGACCCATGTCACATTATACAGTCATCTGAACAAATGCTCGTCTAAATATTGATTAATGCAGCTTTAAATGGGTCTTTATGCCTCACATACTGCCATACTCTTCCTGTCTGCATTGCTCTGCCTCTTTCTGCTCCTTTGTATACTCCCTGCTTTTTCTATCCCCCCTTTCCCCCTCCCACTCTGCCCCCCCACTCTCTCTCCATGTAAGTAAATCAATGAACATACACTTTATGCCATTTATTGATCCTTTTATATCTATCTGTCCTCACTCCCCCGTTCTTACCCTCTCCATTTCTCTCAATTTTTCACTCTCCTCTCCCCCATCCTTTTTTTCTCACCCCTCTCTGTCTCCCCTTTGAATTTATAATCTCTTTTCTCCCTCTTTCTCTCTCTCTGTCACTCCCTTTCTCTTTCTGTCTCGCACTCTGGGATGTCCTATTTATATGGTTGGCACCTTCATGCTTCTACAGAAGTGTGCCTATGTGTGTGTATGAGAGAGAGAGAGAGAGAGAGACAGAGTGTTTGATGTTGGTCTAAGTGGTTAACATAATATGAGCCCTTAGAGAGATGACGTTCCCGCACTCGCACACACAGACACACACTCACACACAATTTCAGGCTTTTTGGTCGGCTTTTCTGTGAACAATTTGTGCTTTTTAGTATTCTCCAGCTTGTGCAGCTGATCCATGTATTATCTATCAATTGCATTCTCCCACTCCCACTGCCACTCTGTCCAAACACGCACTCACACACACACACACACACACACACACACACACACGCACCTCTGTGGCTCGACTGTCTTCCTAGAATGACAAAACCTGGTATTATCTTTTGTTATTTATTATTGCAGATGGAGCCATCATTTCATGACCTTGGCGTCTCTTGCCCTCCTCCCACTGCATGTTTTTATTTATTCAGACCTCTCTCACTTTCTCTTCTCTGCCCTCTCCTCCTCTCTGCATGTTTATGTTTATTCAGACACATCTCCCTCTTTTTTCCTCTCCCCCTTTCTCTCCCCCTGTACCCGTGTGTCCAGCTTTTGTTACCAGCCTCGTTTCCATAACAACTGCGACCTTTCAGTCAGTGCCTAACCATTTTTAATCAGAAGTAGAGAAAGACATGTGATGAGGCAGAAAGAGAGGGGGGGGTGAAATTGGAGGTGACTCAGGTGATGCATCTGAGGGGTGAAAAAAGAAATGATCCTCAAAAAGCGATTAGAAAACTGAGGAACAGAAGCTGGCCCTGGTCTCATGGTGAGACTTTATTAACAGTTTGCAGGCTGGATTTATACAGGCAACATTCCCAGCAACAGGTAACAAAGCACTGCTCAAGGTCAAGCATCTTCTCAAATGTTTTCATGGAAAACAGGATGTTTCTGTGTAATCGTAGGCACAGCTCTAATGAGACTTCACTAAAAACATTATGGTGCACCTGAGAGGTTGAGACAAACAGACACAACATATTCCTGTGTTTATTCAAAGTATGATTCATTTAGTCTCGAACTCTGCTGTAGATTGTTGTTTACCTTCATGCTGCGATCATCGGGAGGGTTACTGCACCACATTGGTTACATTTCAATGCTATAAAATCCCTAAATATCCCTTAATACTACAGACTGTGGATTTTCAGGACTGCGTGTTAAAGCTATGATTTTAAGGCAGTTCATTTAAACATCCTTACTCTCATAATTTCACAAAATGTTTAATTTGCATCACCTCTTTTAGATTTATAACAATTAACAGAATAATAATTGTGTCAACATAACCTACAGTTTAGCTATTTTTGGAATTGCATTAGATCTAGTGTGTGTGACTTGTTATCCATTTAGTCTATTTTGTTGAGAAATCGCAGTTTTAACAGAACAAACTGATTGTCTGTGTTTGTTTCTATGTCCAGTTTCTGTGCAGTATCTCAAAGATATTCCTGTGGTGAGATAAAGCTGTAAATGAATGACCACCTGTCTCTCAGTGATGAACACACGAGGTGACACTATGCTGCTTAACTCTGACTCTTGTATTGTAGCGTGGTTTCAGCAGGTCAGAGCCTGGTCAACACTTGTATCTATATCTGTCTATATCCCGGGTGTGGCCAACAAGTAGCTCAGCCATCTGTAACAAACTGTTGCAACCGTGAACTATCAGAAGAGGTGATTGTTTTAATTTGAAATCGGTTTACTATTACTTCACACTATTTAAACCAGCATCGTGTGTGTGTGTGCGTGCGTGCGTGCACATACTGGGGGTCATGCCAACATGGGAGGGACCGGACCGTCAAGTGGACAGCTCTCGAGCTCGCCCGCCCGCCCACCGCGCGCCACTCCACACCGGGAGCAGCGCGTGAGGATGATGCCAGCCAGAGATAGATGGATTGGCGAGAGAGTCAAAAAACCCGCACAGTGACACAACTAGAGAAAAGAGGAGGCGGTTGGAGGTGAGAGTGAAACTGAGAGAGTTACGGAACAAAGAAAAAAAAAATAAATAAAGAGAACAGGGAAACTGGAAATAGCCGGAAACTCGCTGCTTGGCTGGTTCTTCTCTGTCCGCACTGATGTCCGAGGCCCGTCCGGTGCCAGCTGAAGACAGTCGACCGAGGCAGAGCGCACAGGAGCGGCCACTGGAGTGGAAGGCTTCGGGGGACGGACACCGCTGGAGCTGGAGCTCCTGTCTGAGACTGAGTGAGTTCATTTTTTTAAACTTCAAACATCGTAATGTTTTCAATTGTCCCCCTCTGATAAGCCGTGAGGGTCAGTGTCTGCTCTCGCTCGGTGTGTTTATTTTGTCTTTCATACTGCGACATTAGTCCACCGCTGCCAATTAGTCACAGGACGCAACACGGGCGCGCGCGCACACACAAACTGACAGCTCGTGCGCGAGGAAAGCCAAAGCGGATTCCTCTCGCGTGGCAGAACCGGCAGATGCTGCCACGCGGAAGCTTCAAACGTTATATAAATTATTCAAAGTAACGTATTAGCTCCAGCACAGATAGATAGATAGATAGATAGATAGATAGATAGATAGATAGATAGATAGATAGATAGATAGACAATGTAATCAAAATTTAAATATTAAAAGATTGCCTGATGGTAAAATATACCTAGACAAAACATACATTTAAATATACATTTTTAAACAACAATTTGCATATGAAAATGTATGTGAAATAACATAGGTGTAATTTTCAAACATACACACAAACATATCTCATTTCCACTACTGGCAGGTTGATTTTTATCTGCTTTGCAAAAAAATATATTTTTGAATCAATTTATAGGCCTGCAAACCCAACATAAGAGATTAGAGGAGTAACCTGTTGGCCTATGTGAATTATTTTCCTGTTGGCCTATGTTGATAACATATATGCACATAATCCCGGATTAGAATTTTGAAATATAATTTACTGACATACATTATTTAATACCAGTAAATTGTGTGTGTTTAATTCAGCTTGCACTCCCTCTCCTGTCAGTCTTCCCAGTGACAGCCTCATCACCCCAAGAGCACCATTCCTAAGTCTAATCTAGTCGTTAATAGCTTTCATTTTCATTGCTCAGTGTTTGTATTTTGTGCAGCTTTCCACTGGCTTTGAAAAGCTAATCTGTCCCTGATATAAGCGCATTGGCTGGGTTGCCATCTGGGCTGTATTATAGTAGAGAGGAGAGGGCATTTGAATAATTGATATTTAGCTATTTATAGGAGGATTATTCTCTTCATGTGGCACCAGGGGACCTATGCACTGGTCTATCTATCTATCTATCTATCTATCTATCTATCTATCTATCTATCTATCTATCTATCTATCTATATATCTATCTATCTATCTATCTATGTTATGAATTTTAATGGCCACCAGTGGTAATCAAGTATCTCAGTTGGCTGTAAAATTTAAATAGTCCTTTGTATGTGCGTGTTCATATTTTCTGTATTTTTGTCTACCTACTGTGCCTCTCTCAGTCTGTCTGTACATCTGTCCATTTATCATCCATCCATCTTTCTGGGGGAGTGGTAGTGTATCCATCTGAAGTGGATTAGGGGTGTTTCAAAGCTAAGTAGGACTACTGTTAACACACACACACACACACACACACACACACACACACACACACACACACACACACACACACACTAGTATATGCACAAACACACAGACAGATACATACATGCTGCTCTCACTCCATTTCCCTCCCCAAGGACCATTGACCATTGTTAGCCCTCTCTCAAGCCTCTTTTGCTTTTGTGTGAATGTGTACGTGTGGTGTGTGAGAGTGTGTGTTTGATGGTAAACACTCTGATCAAACAGTGCTTAACAAGCTGCCTGAACTGATAACAGAGAGAGGAGAGGAAAAGAGGATGAGAGAGGGATAGAGAGGAAGGAAACAGGGGAAAGGGGCGTCCAGAGGGAAAGGAGGTTACATACTGAAAAAAGGGAACGGGGATGTCTGTTTTTGATTTTGATTAAACAGTGAGATGCGCTGTTATTCGTAAGCCTGGTTAGCTATTCTCCATTTCACAAGCTTTTCTAGGTATTGTAGCAAATCCATGCAGAATTAATGCCAGTGTTTTAAGTACCCAAATATTCCAGTAAAATGTAAAGAAAACAATGTTCTAGCAAATATTTTTACTTCTCTTTTCTACCCAGTGCAAAGCTCCACATCCAAACGCAGCTACCTCCCTCCATTTTGTTACATGTATTTTTATGACGATGGTGCTTTCCTGGACAGCTCACTGTTGAGAGAAACAGGAAAGATAGCGTATAAAGAGGGGAGTGATATGTGACAAAGATCATCAGCCAGATGTTAACCTAGTGCACCACCAGCACATGGTCCCTAGTCTGTTGACCTGGATTGACATACTCTTTGTCCTCCATCGGACTTTGCTCATACCTGCAGCATGCCGTTTCTTCCTGTGAAGGCCATGGAGGAGAATATCAACCCTCTGAACAACTGTTAGGACCAGTGGATTTTTCTTCTCACTCTTGCTCTTCTTCTCTCTCACAATATATGCTTGTATTTTCCAGCTCAATGCAAGGACACTGCAGCTCATTCTTATTACTATTAAAGTGAAAGTGGCTTGACCTTTGACAGAACAGTGACTGTTCAGGTAAGCAGAGGTCATGATGTGCATTTATTCAAATGTCAGCATGGTTTTGTGACAATTCCCATTCAGATCATTATATGACATTATTAATATGTCACAGAAAAAATATTCAAAACACCATCTATTGGATTCCTGTTTTGCAAGATAATCCATAGAACACATTTTCAAGAGTTATTTCTTTTGTATGGAGTGATTCAGATGAAAACTATTCACAGCAAGGTCACTGGAGTAACGGGGGTAATATTTTTACAAAGATACATTGCCATGATTTTTTAATAATAATTAAAACTTAAAATTAAATTCTGTCATAGAAACCTCAACTAAATAAAAAACACAAAGAAAACCAAAACTATCTGCCCAGATACAGAGAACTAGACATAAAAATGAGAAAATATCGTAATTATTTTTAACTTACCCTTTAAGCGTCCTTGAACTGAGTTCTAACAGTGAAAATGTATTGTTGGATGCTGGCTACACCAGTAACTTATGCAGTATATATCACTATCACTATTCTCTCTGTCTCTCTGCCTCTTCACAGTGATGGATTCACCCACAGATCTTTTCAGTGACTCTGCTCCTCAGATACATACATTTGCACCCACTCTCAGCTCTACAGATCTCCCTGGAGTTCATCCCCAGGCCACTGCAGGTCGCCCTCCTCCTGCCTTTAGACCTCCTGGCTTTCCCCTCATTCATCACCTTCTCCAGCCAGGTGGGGCATCCAGAAGGATTGGAGGGCAACTCAGCACTAACTTGAGCACACACAGGCACCTGGAGGACAGAAGCATGGAGGAAGAAGAAGGAGAAAGGGATGGACAAGTGGAGGAAGGGATGGAAGGAGGAGAGGGGGAAGTCCTGGAGGGAGAGGAAAGCTTGTTGGAGGTTAAGAAGAGGCACAGTGATGCTGCCCTCACAGCAGAGTGGAGTCAGGACGTCTTGAAAGTGAAGAGGATGAAGTTGGAGAGCCGACAGAGAGACGGAGAGGCCGATGGAGAGGCAGATGAGGGAGGTAGGAGGCGTGAGGGAGGAAGGGAGGGGAAGAGACGGGAGAGAGAAGAGCTGAAAGAACAGCTGGAGGAGGCAAGAGAGAGACTGCAGGCACTGCAAGAGAAAGTATGGAGGGCTTTTGGGGAAAAACACATGGCAGAGGAAGAGAATAAAAGGAGGCGCAGAAATGGAAACAGAAGAGCAACAGGTGGGGGAGATGGAAACGTTGGGATGATGGAAGAAGAGGACATTACAGAGGGGATGTATGATGAAGAGGACATTGATGGTGGAGATATGGAAAAGGAATCTTTTTCCCTCCTCTCTGCTTCCCCTTTCGATAACTTTCACACTCACAAGCGTAGAGAAGAGAGGCAAAAAGAGAGAGAAGGGAGGATAGAGCGAGGAAGAGGAGGATTGCAATTGGAGGGCATGATGGAGGGAGCGGGGTTGTGGTTGGATTGTGGAGGACTGGTAAGAGGAGACTGGGATGGGGGGCTAGAAGACGAGGGCGAGGAGGGAGGGCAGAAGTTTGCTCAAGCGCTGAAGCTGGAGCTGGGCAGCGCCGTGGCCCGAGTCATCGATCGAGTTCTCCGCCTTTACACTGAAACAACAGATTTCACTCCTTCCTCTCCCCCGGCCGCCATCTCCTTTCTCCCTTCTGATGTGGGAAATGATGGGGGGAGGGATAGGGGAGTGTGGATGGGACTATTAACAAGAGGAAGAGGGGAGGAGAAAAGAGGTAAAGAGGAAAAGATGGGGGGGCAGGACGGCGAAAGAGAGAAGCAGCTCCAAAAGATGAGCAACGGGAGCATCGGACCTCCAGGACAACCACATCGCACTGAGCCATCAGATCTGACGATGCCATTGGCTGTTCAAAGGTCACCTGAAATACGAAAGTCCCACCCACTCCTTGGCCCACCTCTCTCCGCCCACCTAAACCCCTCTCACCCAAACCTCTCCTTGCATCACCCTTCTCTACCTCGCCCCCCTCCGCTCTCTCACCCTCCCCTCTTATCTACAGCTTCACAACACAAGGACGCCTCTTCCTCCTTCCATCCCTCTTCATCCTCCTCCTCTTCTTCCTCCTCTTCTTTCCCTGCGCCTCCCCCTCCTCCTCCGCCTCCCACTCTCCCCCTCCCGCTGCTGCACTACTCCATGCAACAGCTCTTCTCTCGATCTCTTCACCACCCGCAGCTCCCCCACCTGGCCCCATCCCGCAAGGACTATTTGAACTCAGACCCATTCTTGGAGTTCTCGTCTCACCCCTCCTTCCCCCCGCTCCCCTTGCTCGGACACCTGGACCCCTCCCTTGCTCGTCATGCTCACGGAGGCAGAGAGAGGGAGAGAGGGATGAGAGGAGATGGGGGGATGAGAGGAGGAGGAGGAGGGATGGACGGGGGAGAGCTCTACCTGACAGCTGGGGGAATATCCTTTTGTCTTTAAGGGGAAGGAATGAGGGAGAGAGGTGTTTGTGATAATAAGTGTGTTTAAAATGTGTATCTCCTTGACTGACCTTGTGTATACACCCAGGAGGGCTTGTCTCCCTGTCACCTGAAGAAAGCCAAGCTCATGTTCTTCTACACTCGCTATCCCAGCTCCAACACACTCAAGACATACTTCCCTGATGTCAAGGTGTGTGCGCCCTGTCACCATCATGGATCAACATTTTGCCTGCTATCAAACAAAATAAACATAAAACATAAACAAGAAATTTAATACACATACATTTTATCTTTTACTTTTACAAAAGCCTAGCCATGCACATCTGAGGGGAAAAGCTCAGCTCTTTTTTACCATAATGATAAAATATTGATATATCAGCCAATACACATGCTTTCAAATATTATATATTTAATTTACAGTTGGGATGAAAAGTCTGAGACCATATGTCACAGTAACTGAAAATCTGTGTAAATTTTGTAAATAAAAAAGTGAATGTAATGACCTTAACCAGTTAAAGTATATAATGGGAGAATAAGAGTGTCCATAACCAAAGCATTAAAGTATATTTTACATCACATTAACATAGTTAATCAGGTATCTTAATGTGATAGTCATTTAGTAAGATATCATACCCTTTGATATTAATATATTTTCTTTGATGGACAATCCTTTCATAACAATTGCTCTCAATAAGCAATAGATTAGAAGTGGATGCAGTATTACAGTGACTACCAGAATAGAAAATGTATACAGGCAGGGCATATTTTACAATTAAACAGTAACTGTACTGTCTGTAAATATAGCAATTCAATAAACATTACTGGTAATCAGTGAAATGCTCGCAACAAAAGACTCCAAAATTTAATCTGAAAAAAATTAGGTCCGAAGAAATAGAAATATTTGTGCACTACGACTTTTCGGACTATATCTTGATACCAATGTATCTCCAGTAAGCCATGATCAGCCATGATCTAATTGTGAGGCATGAAATGATGTGTTGCTGTGTTGGAAACAATCAAACAACCGATGTTTTTATTTTTTTAATCACAAGCCTAAGTAGCATTTTCATCTAAAGAAAAAAATGTTGCTATATTATTTAAAAAATCAAGCTTTCATGTTATGGCAATTGTTTCTCTCACCAGAAGAACCTCTTTTTGAAGTTAAATTAGTATGTTATTGTAAATGTTGAATGAATTAATCTCATAAGCACTTCCCCTCTCTCAGCTTACTTCTTCACCTGCTGTTTTTCCTATTCATTGTCTAGTTTAACCGCTGTGTGACCTCCCAGATGATTAAATGGTTCAGTAACTTCAGAGAGTTCTTCTACATCCAGATGGAGCGCTTTGCACGGCAGGCTGTCCGTGAGGCTCTCACCCGGTCAGTTTGGGTTGGCACGGGTTCATGTCAAACTCATTTGCTGCAAAATGTCAATTTTTTGACTGTTTTTGTCGTAGCTAGCATGTTGTTGAGGTTTGTTTTTTTTGTCTGATTTATGCATCAGATGCTGTGCATATATTGCACAGCATATGTGGTCATTTGTTTAAAGAAAAAAACAAACATTGCAGAATAACTTAAATTTTTAATGTTGCATGCTCCAGTCTCTCTTGTTTTCTGCAGCAGTGTGAAGCATCATTGTGGAAAACTCCCCGACAATCGTGTCTCAACAACTTCTAACAGTTTAAATTCTCCATTTAATAAGATGTAGTTTTCATAATGCCTGAAACTTTAAATAGATTAAATTCAATATTTGTATTTATGGAAACTACATATGTCTATACACTGATAATTATTTGACCTAAAGCACTACTTCTACTATACACCACCAAACAGATGAAATATAAATGTGTATGTAATGCCCTTTATTATTTCAATCCAAGTCAAAAATTGTCATTGAGAATAAATTGTGCATCATGTCTTATAAATCATACAAATAAACGCTATTAACATTATGCATTTTGTATCGCTTGAGGATGAAGTGTGTTTTTCTACCTTCTTATCTCAGGGACGGTGCACCTCGGCTGAGCAGAGAGAGTCAGCTGCGAGTGGGCCGCGATACTGAACTCTATCGCATACTCAACATGCACTATAATAAAAGTAACGTCTACCAGGTAAGAAGTGTGTCAACATGTAGCATGTGCATTTTCACAGGAGTCATAGCATCCAGTTTAATAACTGTATAACTGTAACCTATAAAGTCCTTGGATGGGTGTAGACCAAACCCAGGAATTTGTCACTGTCAGTGCAGTGAAAGTGAGGACCTTGAGTCAGTCAGTCTTTTGTAATGGTTCAGTACCTGAGCACTTGTCTCCACACACTAACACCTGTGATATCAGTGTTTATGTGTATCTGAACTCCAGCCTAGTTTGGGTGTATTTCTAAGTGCATGGACGCTGTGGAGTGTCTGAAGGGATATTGAAGTATTTGTGATGTGTTAATTCAAAAACAACCGTGGCCCGTACGGGGATCGAACCCGCGACCTTGGCGTTATTAGCACCACGCTCTAACCAACTGAGCTAACCGGCCCTGTTCGCATCAGTGTGGTCCTGTGGAAAACCGACTGTGGCGGGAAGAACCACAGCTGGAGGTCTGAACTCTCAGCAGCGGCTATGTCCCTGCAGCAAAGAGCCAGGGCTGCTACAGAGGGCCAGCAGTGACAGGGCCCCTCTTTCATGTTGTTGGACATGTTAAAATCTTTTTTAGATTAGTAAACATCTGTATTTGATACTTTCTCAGAGTTTTTTTGGATTGAATTTACACCTTCCCCTCTGATGGCAATGAGCAGCACCAGGGGACGTTACTCACATGCTGTTGCTTTGTGTATGAGCTTTAAACCTGGAGAAAATAACATAAATACACATAGTGGCTCTACTAAGAACCTGGAGCAACCATCTGACACATGTGAAAACATTAAACTGTGTGCTCTCCCTTAACTCAAACCAAATCACAAAATAGATTATAGATTACAGAGAGCTGTGACCAACACGCATTACATCTTTTAAATGTATTTACTTATGTGTTTTTATTATATCATAGTTAAAGTTAGTTTTGAATTATGTGTGTCTATGATTTTCTGGGGTGATAAGATGGGCAGGGTCATACAACTTGCTATTTCATACTGACTGCATGATGAACATGTTGGAAAATAAGGAAATGTAAAGGAATGAGGGCCAAGTGTGTCGTGGTCAGTATATGATATTTAGTAATAGATGCTGAGTAGACCTCCTCACGGGTCTGACAACATGTTGACAGGCTGCTGTCAGATAACTTGGCTCCATAGGAAGCATTAACACGTCAGTAAGTCAAAAACAGGAGGTGGAAGTAAAATTTCCTCAAAGGTCTAAAGTGTTCATTTGGTTCTGTTTTCTCTCAGCCTGCGTTTATTTCAAACACAGGTCTGTTCAGGACCTGTCTTATTCATTTAACAAATCAAGTTGAAGATAGAAAATCTGAACTCTTTTTTATTTCACACACGTGTTATGTCACTTCAGTGTATTCAAATTTTAACCTGTCAGTTATGAACCTGTTAAAACGGTGAGTGGCCCGTACGGGGATCGAACCCGCGACCTTGGCGTTATTAGCACCACGCTCTAACCAACTGAGCTAACCGGCCTGGCTGCTCCAGGTCACGTGGGGCTGTGGTGTAACAGGAAGTGGATTTCCATGTTGTTCGTCAATGGTAATCCTCTGCTGTTTTTCATTGTGACCTCGTGTTGTTAAAGTTTGTTAAAACAGAGGCTTCTTCACTTCTGATCACACGTCGGTTTGATTGGTGGTTACACATGAGTGAGGCATTTATTTTGCTTGTAGGTACAGTTGGTCTGGATTTTCTCAAACTGACAGGAGATACATTTTCCAAAACATAACTCCGCTTTCTGCTTTGCTTTTCCACAAAGTGTGACTGTTGAAGCCCATGTCAGACTCAGTTCTGTGTAGAGCTGTAAGTGTTTTACCCCCTGACACTCAGATTTTTTCCTGCAGGTCCCAGAGAGGTTTATTGAAGTGTCTGAAGTGGCTCTGAGGGAGTTTTACTCAGCCATTTGGACTGGGAGAGACAGCGACCCCTGCTGGAAGAAAGGCATTTATAAAATTATCTGTAAGCTTGATAGTCCTGTGCCAGATGCCTTCAGACTGCCTGGTTGTCCTGTGGGCTGAGTGAACTGCCTTGATCTAGAATACAAATGCATGCACAAACACAAACTCACTGAAAGAAGGGAATAATATAGAAGCATCTTTGAACTGCTCCATTTCAGGCTGTGACAGCTTGTTTGAGGAAATCAATTTGGTTCTACAGTTTGGTTATTAATGATTTATTCGTTTTGGGAAAAAAAGATTGGGTTTTTGTTTGACAGAGTCCACAGGGAAAGACACATACATGCACAAATGGACCGACATACCGGGTCAATAGCAGCCTGACACACTCTGTGATAAGAGTCTTGTGACTGCACCTATCAAAGAACGTGACCATACCATTGAATTAAAACAGACAGAGCAGCAATTCCCTTTCCAAACATTCTTCACCAGTCAGTTGAATTGTGAAACCATAACACTGCTGCACAGGTTTGATTAGTGTAGTGAAAGTAAGACTCGCTGCAGCCACAGAGCTGGAAGCTTTTCACAATTATGTCATGGAAACATGTGTCACCATGACATGAATCCTGTTTTCAGATGTGTTGTCTAAATTTGTGAGCTGTGCTCACATCATTGGTTCACATGAAAACATGATATGCATTCCCTGACCACCTCCTGTAAATTGCTATGAATGATTGGTGAAAAATTGTGGAAAACATTTCTATGTCTCTATTCAGTGGTGAAACAGATGCTGACAACTGTTCGCCAAACAGGGCTGCTACACAGATGCAGTTTTCAAATACCTGAGTTCATTACAAGCTGCTCAGATTTCCCTCATCGTCACTTTCACTTGGAGCCGAGTGCAGCGTTCACACTCATGAGCATCACAATCATTAACAGTGCTCACAGCTTTACAGTACAGACTGCTCTGAACATGAAAAATAATTGTTTTTTGCTAGAAACAAACTCCTGGTGTTATTTCTGGAGAGTCTGAAATACCATTTTCACCTGCTGATCCCATCAGCGTTTACATTTTAGATAGGCTTATTTTTTCACAGCTGTGAGGAAACTCCCCCTCTTTTCTTCTCCAACAACACAAAGCTGTCAAGTTTGCATCCATCTGAAGTTTGCTTTTGTATCTATTTGAGGAAATCTAAAAACACTAGGACTTATTAGAATTAATGTTACATGATGTAATTTGGTTAATTTTAAGATTATAAAAACTGAAGTTAACTTTGTTTTATAGGACAATCAGGTCAGTGGTTTCAATCAATGGATTTATTTTGCTTGTGGGTCTATCTCTTTGTTTAATATTACATTATTACAAAGCTTTTGTACATGATGGAACAATGTAATGAAATTGTAATTAAATTCTGTCAAAAGGGACAATATATTGAATTTAAAATAGTTAAATTAATGTTTTGTTGTTGTACTCTTATTGTTGGAATAATTACTTATGTTTTTGTATTCCTTTAATGTGATGCTTAAGGTAAATACGCCGGTTGCACAATTAGTATATATTGACATTTGTTTCCAAAAAGGTGTTGAGGAGCCTTTCACTCTATCTGCTGTATATCACGACTGTTTAATCGAGAAGAGACTTGAGTTTCTGTTCATGGTTGACTGCCCCAGATGAAGACCTCCTCTGGCTCAATCACAGCTCTGTGAAAACAAGCCCATATGTAAACTATCTGTGACGTGTTCTCAAGTGCATGTTTCCTATATTTCAATTTTGTATTGTAATCTTGTATGTTTTCTCTCATTGCTTTTATCGGTCTCTCTTTTATATTGTACACATAATCTATTCTTTAACGTATTTCTGTGCCTCATTCAAACTTTGGTGAATTTTGACGTTTAAACTTATCAGTGAAATAAAGTGATGCCGGGCTTGTGTTGTGATGTCTGGATTCACACACACACACACACACACACACACACACATACACACACACCATATCTAGTAGCCAGCACTAATGCCATCATGTGTTAAGCCTTTAATCTAACAACACTACCACAGTAACACACACACACACATACACACATTCTCTGTGATACTAATACTTGGATGATGGCTTTGTAAGAGGCTCAGCCTGGGACAAAGCCTAACCACCTGAGACAGCACAGGCACACACATACACACACACACACACACACACACAGACACACACACACAGTTTAACTGGTATGTTAGCAATGTATTCAAGCCATAGGAGTCTTGGAGAAAAACCTCCCGTTTGTTTTGGTCTAACAAGGTAGACAATGACTCCTGGTTAAATCTAGACGTCTGCTCCACATTGTAGTCTTAACTTAACCACTTGGTATTTAGCTTAAATGGTCACAACAGAAATAGAAGCACACATTTAATGCAAATGCTCCATAGCTTCTTTTTGCTGTCTTTGTGTGCAGAATTATCCAGACCAGATTTCAGCCACTCAATGTCAATGAGATTTTCTTGTTATTATCTATTTATAAATTACGTTAAGAGCTGTAAAGACACCACCTACATTCAACAGTGTTAAAACATATAAAGGTTTAATTTATAGTCGAATTACTGACTTGTGTAAATCACAGACTCTTGAAGATAAAAGTACTGATTGACTCTTCAGGGAAATTCCAATAATGTGGCAGCTCCATTAAAAATGCTGAATTTCTGCAGAATGAGAGAAACTGTAAAAGACACATCTTTATTCTAATGGTTCACTTAGTACAATCTAGTTATACATTTAACATATCCTCAGTGGGATGGTTATTTGTACGAAAGTGAATTTAACAGACTTGAAAACTGCTTCGCAAGGTTAGTGCTGCTGGGGAAGCCCTGCAGAGAAACAAGGGAAATATTTGATCAGATCTCAGACAGTTTTATAGGATGAGATGAGTGATACAAGGGGAATTAATTCATGTTTTGATAGAAACTTTTTCTTTGGTTCCAGAAACTGAGACTCTCTTTTCTATGCAAATATGGTACAAGTAACCAGTGTGAACGTGTGTGACCTGCTCACTGGAGATGATCCATGAACCACCCAAAACTTGGCCAGTTGTTTTTATTAATTTGCAGAAGTTTAAATCAGGGGCATCAAAACAGGCAACATTAAAAATTCTTCTCTGTGGAAGTCTCCTTTAAACTACATGTGTTAATTAGAGGTGAATAATTTGACTGCAGGACAGACCTGAACCCTCTTCGTTAGGAGGCACACTGACCATTTTCAGGATAGTTTAGTTTTTATAATCAATTTGTTGATTAACAATCAATTAACAAACAAGACAGCTGATAAATATATATTTAGATTTAAATTTATTACCAAATTAAATTACCTGAAATCAACTCATGAAGTACAAAAACACAAACACAGCACAATCTAATCTAACCTCGTCACTACTAAATAAAACACAAAAATAAAGATACAAAATGATCAGAATTACATCGCTACATGTAACAACAACAAAATACTAAAATACTAAATACTAAAATAAATGATCTCGATTTCCTCTAAATTTCCTCCTGTGGACCTGGATCTGGTCTAAGGTTTCAGCATTTATGTGGCCGCGGAGCTGGATCTGACGCCCTCCTCTAGAGACTGCAGGGCCCACTCAGCGTCCAGCACCATTTCTTCCTTCACAGGGAGACGGGTGTTAGTAGAGTTTCTCTGAAATGTTAAAATATTCCCCTGTTACGTTGGTGTTTCAGGCAGTGATCACAGCTTCTCTTTGGTTTCTGGAGGGGATGTTCTGACAGCAGAGCTGAGGTGTTACATTACATTTACAGAAACAAACCCAGCTCTGAATTATTCACACAACAAACTTAACTGACTGACTGAAGATAATCTCGCTGTGCCGTAAAGTTTTTTTGTTGTAGGGGTTAAGGTATGGAGAATCTTGATATAGTGCTTCAATTCGTCACCAATTATAGAAAAATACAGATCAGGCTCTGAGACACCAAATCAAAATTGATTAGTTAAAAAACTTTTCCATGATTAATGCACAATTCATTTATTATTGGATATTCATTTTCAAATTGTTCAGTTGTATATACATTTCACATTTCTTCAAAGTTTTAATTAATTGGAATTAATTTCAAGTAAAATACATATAATATGTCTATTTTCTGTATAATTATGACCAGCTCTGTCCAGGAAACGTCGCAGGAAATAGTTCAGAAAATAAAAGGTAAATACAAAAATCATGAAATAAAGCATCACAGCTGTGTCTGTGTGTTTGTACTGATCATACCTCGTTGCTTTCGTCCAGAGCCTGGGCGATTGTTGCCACGACAAGGTTCACCAGCACAAACTGGGCCATGATCACAAAAGTGATGAAGAAAATGGGAGCGAGCAAGGACAGGTAGCTCAAACAGCCGACGTCATCAGGACGACACCTCCTCAGTGTGTCCTGGTCGGACACAGAACGAGATTCAGAGAGAAAGGAGAGGCGCACAAACTGGAAACAATAACTGGACCAAAAGAAACTTAAAAAAATAAAGATTTTTAAAAAATTTAGAAAAAAACACAAGAACCTAAAATGCAGGTGTTTGTGTCCAGTTATAAATCAATGCACCAGGATTACACTAAAAAAAACTGTATTTTGAATTTCATCACATATGTCCAGGTGAGGGCTCAGCTGTTGTGTTGTGTTGTGTCCTCACATACTTTTTTACTCTCTCAGTGGTTAGGGGGATGTGTGTGTATGTAGAAATTGTGTGTGTTCGAGTGTGTGCATACTTTCAAAATCCCGCTCCAGTTGTCTCCAGTACACACTTGGTAGAGTGTGAGCATGGCCATCCCAAAGTGCTTGAAGTTGAAATACCGGTGTAACCCCTGGCATGGATGATCGTCACTGCATTCTGATTAACACATGTACACAATGAAGACACAAAGATAAACTGTGTCCCAATTCAGGAGCCAGAGGCTGCATTTAAACACACAGCAGCTCAACTGGGCTGTCGCATTGCAAAGGCTCCTTCAAGTGTGTCCTTATCCTGGGCAACAAAGTCTCCAAAAAGTGGATCCTTCATGGCCCAACTTATCCCAAGATTCATTGTGTGCCAGTAATGAAAATATTATGGCAGCAAACAACACAGACATACACTTTTAAATGTAAGTGTTGAGTTACAGCTCAGTTCAACAGCTGACTACAAGTGTTGAATTCATGGGCTATAAAAGTTTTTGTGAAAAAAGTTTCAAACAATTGGTGATTCAAAGCAAAATTCCTCCACAAGCGGACCATCTAATTTCAGTCCAGCCTTTGTGGTTTATCTTCGCAGCCTGTCTCCTACTGTGTCCATGAATTGGGACACAGTCATAGTTTTTGTGCACGGTCAGAAAATCCTTCAGATGTGTGTTTAACTCAACATTTTATCCCAAAAATGAAACAGCATCAGCTTCAGATTCGGAGCTCCATAAAGGTTTAGCTGAAGGGTTTCATGCTTTCCTTAACAATGTGGATACTGAGCAAAAACAAGATCAGTATGTGTGTGTGTGTGTGTGACTGACCTAGGTTGCCAAAGAGCTCCACTCCCAGCACAGCGTAGATGAAGAAGAAGAACATAAAAAGGAGACAGATGTTTCCAACCTGGGACCAAAAAACCCATCAACTCAGAGCAAACTGATTCCTGTGCAAAACAAAACCCTTTGCACTTGCTTTACATTTATAACGAATCATCGCCACAGTCTGTGTTTACCTGTGACAGCGTCTTGAGGATAGTTTTGAGCAGGACCCGTATCCTTCTGGCCTTCAGCACTAAGGACAGACACAGGAGATGATTTATCTGTGTCCAGTCTGTGTCTGTGTGTGTGTGTGTGTGTGTGTGTGTGTGTGCCTGTACCTTGTGCTAGTCTTAGTGCTCTACAGACTCTCAGGATGCTGGGATTGATTGGAATTATGTATTCCATTTTCATCTTGTCTAGAACGATGGTGATGACTGAGACCAAGACTATGAAGACATCCAGCAGATTCCAACTACACACACACACACATACGCACACACACACACACACACACACGTTATGGTTGTGCGTTGGAGGCACAAAAACACCTTAACTTTCCCTAAAATAAAAAAAGTTGCACAAAACACCCTTAAGGTTTCCTTAAAACCCTGTTTATCCTGAATCATACAAAAATATGAACCATTTGTGTGAATGTCTTTTCATAATTGCTATGTAAAGTCTTATGATTAAAACATGTTTTGTGCTGTCGCAGTGAACTTGACCTTTGACCTTTGAGTGGTGTTTTCACTAACTCTTGTGTGTTACCTGAATGACATGAATCTCCTTATGCCAAAGGCCACAAGCTTCAACAGGACTTCGATGATCAGGATGGCGGTGAAAATATAGTAGGAGTACTCTATAAGATTGTCTATGTACTAAAGCACACAGACAAACACAGGTTTAGGTCTGTCCCTCACAGTCCATGCAAATTCAACCCCTCTACCCAGTGTGCAGAAGAATGTGTGTATATGTGTGTATGTGCGTAAATTACCAGAGGTTGCTGATAATGTTGGGCAGCCATTATGAAGACATTGACAACAATTGTGACTGTCATGAAGAGATCCAGGCCGCTGCTGGTACACAGGGTGTGAATAGACAGACGGATGGGGGAGTAGTTTCTGTAATATTGGATCTGCTCAGCCTCTGTTTCTATGCACACACACACACACACACACACACACGCGCGTGCACAAACACACAAATATCCAGACATGTGTACACAAAGAGAAAAGGGATTATGTAATTACGTAAATTATGTAAACACGAAAACATTTAGAGCTACTCTCATCAGGTCTTTCTCTGTACCCTCGGGTTGATTTTGCATTGTGCCTAGTTCCTTCTCTATTTCATCCAGTTTTTTTTGCTCCTGCTGACACTGGTGAAAGGTCTCCACCATCACACCGATGAACATATCGAGGAGAAAGAAGCTCAAAATCATGAAAGAAATGAAGTAAAGAAGCATCCATTCATTGTGGTTCCTCACAGGCTGAAAGACGAGACAAAAATACAATTATAAGACTGATTTGTTCCTCTGCTGTTTGCAGTGCACAGTGTAATGTGGACAAGGCAGAACATGGACTCTGCCTCGTCCATTGTGTAAAAACATAACTGGCACATCATCACCGAAATACACCTGTTGGTCAACTCCCACTGCATCCAGCCCATCATACATGATGTTGACCCAGCTATCCTTTGAGTACATTACAAACAAGGCCATCAGAGCCTGGATGGGAAACAACAGACAGACAACAGGCAGTTAACTGTATAGGCACCACAGAATACAAAGTCACTACAGTCGCTGAATATGGTTCTTTTGTGTAGCACTCAGCGAGTTCAGCACTGCTCAGTTGTCTCTATTTCTTACTGAAATTGAACAAGCTTGGAAGTTTTTTTTATTTGCATCTGGATCCACATCTGCATCATCACATTCATAATGATTAATGCTATAATTGGGCTGAGTGTATCTAAAATCTTGTTGTAACCGTTTAAAGTATTAAAAGTTGTGCCTGTTTATGTCAAAATTTGTGAACCAATTATAGCAACATGATACTGAATATTACGCACATACATTTTTTGGGATAACTTAAATAAATAATGTGCCACGTGGTGAACATTAATTGGCATTTGTTGAAGGAATGTTGAATGTTGCCAAAGATGAGGAATCTGGGAAAGTTCACGACACAGTCAATCAGTTTTTGAGATCCCATATACAAACCTATGGAGCCAAGCACTGTACTCTGTAACGCTGTAATTATCTGTGATTGTCAGAAGCATAATTACTTTTAAACATCAATTCAATGTACCAAATATAATGTGTTGTGATGAAAACATTTTCAAGAAGAGAAACTGTTTTATAATAAAAACATAGAAATCTCACTTTATACAAAATGCAACCTACAAAGTTCTTAAAAGTAAAATATGGCAACAGGAGGATAAACTCTGGCCTAGTGGACTTATTCTATTTTACCAGCTTGAAGTTAACAATACCTGAGGTAGGTTGTCAAAGTTGTACCGCTTTTGCACCCACTGATAGTCTGCTGACAGACACTCAGCCTTGTTGGTGATGTTTCTTAAGTCTTCGCCGATACAGTGGTAGAACTTCCCTTTGAACAACTACAATGTTTGTGTGAGATGAAGACAGTTTCTGTAGAGTTACTTTATTTTATTTCTCAGCTGAATTAAAGCTAGAAGGCCATTAAAGGTCCCATATATTACATTATATTTCACAGTGTTTCATTTGAAGTGTTGATATCTATAATACGAAGATATATTTGTGGTTTTACGAACCAAAACCCATCTGAGTATTATGATAATATAACCTGACCAGATTTATGATCAGAAAAGACATGGTCATCTCACAATATGGGACCTTTAAACTATTAATGCCAAGAATAAAAGGATCAGGTTTATGTTAAGCGCGTCAGTTAGGGTCAAAGAAATCTTCTCTAAACTTACCTGCACCCCGAGGAGACCATAGCAAAAGAACAAGACACCGCAAATGAGAACAATGTTTCCAATGGGTTTGACAGAGGCCATCAGAGCCTTCACAGCCAGCTTCAGTTTCGGGGCTCGCTTGATCACCCTGGAGCACATACAGACCCTTCTTTAAACTAGCACATTCACCTACAGACACAACTGACCAAAAGATGTAACAAGAAATGAGATGGACTGCTTACACACACACAAATAAATGACATACCTCAGTGGGCGAAGTGTGCGTAGCAGGCGCATAACTTTTAAGATGCCCAGTCTGTTGTTTTTGCCTCTACTGACCAGAGAGATGATGATGGTGACAACAGACAGAATCACCAATGTGCCATCCATGGCGTTCCAGTAGGAGCGGCAGTAGCTGTTCTCCCCATACACCAAACCCAGAGCTAGAACCTGGTGTGAAAATAACATCACATCAATGCAAATTTCAAATATTATGTATAAAAAGCTACAGAATCAGTTTTGTGATAAAAAATTATAACAACATTTGAGAAGACTATTCTAAACTGATCTTGAGCCAGCAGGGGTCCGAAAGGAAAGGAAAGGTCATGAAGTGACTGTATTTACCAGTAAATATAATATTAATGTCATTTCACACATTTCAAGTGGCCCTTGAAGTTAAACAAACAAATCTGGTGTTTACCTTAATGAGCATCTCTACCAGGAAGACTGCAGAGAACACGTAATTGCAAATATTCAGGATCCATTGCTCCTGAGGGGCAGAGTGAGAATTATTTTTAACTGAATGTGTCTAGTATTGCATTTAATTAAACTTGTATTTTCCATGTTTAATCACATATTACATGAAGTGTGACCACTGTGTGGACACGTGCTGTAACTGTGTGGGTGTGTATGTGTATTTGCCTTTATCTATCGTACTACGCTTGTGTGTGTGTGTGTGTGTTTGTCTCGACTCTGGGAGTGTGTGCTGTACATCCATCTCCAGTCGACCGGTAACTGTGGCTCACACACGTGTGTCTCACCGTGCTCGTCGGGTCTAGTGCAGGCCTCTCCACAGCAAGAGTGACACAACTCAGGAGAATGAAGAACAGGATCAGATGGTCGAACATCGAGTGACAGATCATACGTTGGCAAAAGATACGAAAGCTAAACACAAACACACACAAACAGCAGTCTTAACTCAGTGACTAAAGCTGCTCATTACACGTCAGGTTTTCTGCACGGTTGATAAACGCTTCATTAGCATCAGTAAAAATACTATGTAGATTGCCTTGAAACTGTAGCAGTGTTCAGTCAAAAGCCAAACCATCACTGTGAGGACATTTCAAAGGGCTGTTCCAGGGTCAAGACTTGCTTTGAAGGTTGATGTTAAAATCAGGTTTAGGTCAGAAGTGTCATCACAAATGAAGCTTAGTAAAGTTATCTGTAGGCTCCACCTTTTTCATCCAATCACAACAAGGTAACCTTCAGCCAATTACTCTTTGGCTGTCAAACTTTTAAATTGTCTCTCTCTCTGTTGTCACTCAGCTGTCATTACAGCACCATGCTCACCATGACCCTTCTCCACCCCCTCACCACCTCAAGTGCAGTTGCCAGACCACCTCCAATCAAACCCTCCATTCAGAAGTTTCCCACTCATCAAGATGTTCCCATCCTCAAGCTCCATTCCTCATCACTACCACCAGTGTCTATACTCCGAGGGAAAATTCCTCGAATTGGAAGGACTTTAAAACCTATGGACCGCTCCCATGGGAATTCACTTCCTGTCAGGGTCTAAGCACCAAAGTGTATTCCTTCTATTCACAATCCATTTCATTTTACTTAATTTTAATTTCTCACACTCTCTCATTCCTCTATTAGTCTGTCTGTCTGTCCTGTTTGAACTATAGAAAGAAAAATGTGTGTGTGTATATGAGACATACTGGTTCTGTGGTGAAAGCACAAAGAAAGACCAGTCCTTGCGCTGTCTGCACCAGTACTCCACATTGTGGATCAAGTTCATCTGCAGGGTTGAACACATACACATCTATCAACTCTCCATTTAACAAGTTTCTGTGTGTGTTTTGTTGGACTGAGTATGGCAACTTAAGTCTCCAAACTGTAACTATTACCTCAATCAGGGCGAGGTAGTTTCTGAAACCACAATATGACTCTGAGGAACTTACATTTGTCTTAGTGTCTTTACTCTGGGACAAGTTGCTCTTTGGAGACTGGGTTACTGGAGTGGAGTTTTTAGCTACCACCTCAGCTGAGGTGGTAGCTGAGGTGTCAGCTGAGGTGTCAGCTGAGGTGTCAGCTGAGGTGTCCACTGAAGTGTCAGCTGAGGGGTCCTAAAACAAATAAGTGAGTTCAGCTTAGCTGTGAATGTAATTATTTGAGTGTCCCACAACCCAAAGCCACGTAGGGTGTGAATAATTCAATAAATTGTAAAACATGAAGCTCTTGGAGAAAAAAAAAACAGGTTCTTACCATGTCCTGGAAACTCTTGACAACTATGCCCACAAGTATGTTGAGGAGAACATGTTTTCCAACAACGATGATGCTGAAAAAGTAGAAAAAGGCCCATGAGGAGGTGGCAGCCATGGCATTATACAGCACCAGGTTCCAATCCTCCCCAGTCAGGATCTAGATAAAAGAGAACAACACAGACAGAGATTAATGCACACACGATGATGATATACGATGATGATGGCACAGATTAGGATGTTAGAGACTAACCTGCAACACAGTGACCATGGACCATAGGAGGGAGTCAAAATTCATCCGGTCTTTGATGGTACTTTCATCCTTTGTATTATCACCAAACAGGCACATGCCTATCACACTGCAAAGAAACAAAACAATGCAGTCAGACGAACTCAAATATGAGTATCTTGTAGATGGTGGTTGTTAGAGCATTGTGACAGGTACAAACACATGGTGAAGAAGGATTTTGGTGTGCATGCCTGAAAATGATAGTGACAAACAGCAGCAGCTGGCAGAGCGGGGCTCCCTCCTTCATGGTCACCATCAGTCTGAGCAGCTGTTTCTTCAGGTGAGGGAGGTAATTAAGCAGCCGCACAAGCCGCAGTAGACGAAATACACGCAGCGCAGACAACCTGCTGTCAGTTTTAGCAATTATCTCCCACAAGCTGAAAACCACAAAAAAACTATTTTTACTACACAGTTACTCTGACAGCTGTAAACACAAATTTAATTTAGGATCAGATTACCTGACGGTGACAATGAAAAAATCAAAGTTGTTGTTTTGGTCTCTGAAATACGCCGACTGGAGCACCAGCAGCTTTGAGACCAACTCCACAAGAAATATGACAGTGAAGACGATGTTACCGATCCTCTGTAATTCTGCTATCCTCTTAGGCTGGAGGGGCAACAGGTGGTAAGAGAATAAGCAAACACAAAGAGGGGACAGGGAGGAGTGAAATCATGAGGACTCAATAAAAATTAGATCAGATATCTGAGTTACAATATTGAATAATGTCCAGGGGTGTTTTTGCAGAACATTTTGATGTCACACTGATGTTAGTCTTTGATCATTTACATATAAAATGTCAATTTATTTTATCCTTATAGACATTTGAATTAAATTTGGGCATGGTCAAAAATGTGTTTTGTTACCTTAACCTTTGACTATTAAAATTGAATCAGTTTTTCCTTGAGTCCAAGTAGACATTTGTGACAAAGCACTTTGCTCTTCACCTGCCCGTGGTGCTCTGTGACTATGGTTGCAACACTGAGGACGATGACTCCCATGATCAAGCGGTCAAAGTGTTTGCTGCCGGTCATCCTCCTAAGCAGTGTCCTAAGTGGCATCCAGACAACTCCCTGGAAGACAGTTGGTTAGCAAGACACTAAAGCTTCTGCTGATGACGATGATGGTGATATTGAATTTTAAAAAAAGCTGTAGACTGGTCTCACCAATACGCCCTGATCAGTGCCACTTGTGCCAATGGGTCTCACCCTGTTAACACATCTGTTGGTAGAAAGACAAAAAATGAATCACAATTAAGAAGTGAAAGAGGGTGTTGTTTTCAAGTTAATTGGTCCAGGTAATGTGTGCACATGTGTTTGCTTTTAAATCCTTAGAATATATCTTTGTGTGTTATGTTTCAGAGATGATCAAAGATACGTTTTATACTTGAAACCAAGAAATAACCCAGAAGAAATTAGAAGTGCTTTAAAGGCATCATTACAGGAAAACATTTACATCACAACAAAACATTTATATCAAAAGAAAAACTTATTGATGCATTTATTTTCAGCAGGCTGGACTATTGTAATGGTGTCTTCATATGTTTAGTAAAGTCGTCACTAACACCCACAGATTTAAATCATTGCACTTCCTTTGTGTCTTGGGCCCAAATGTTTTCAAAATCTTTGATCTACTTGTATAATATAAAACATCTAGACTCCTCAGGTCACTTGGGACAGGTTGATTCAGTGTCCCCAGAGTCAATACCAAACAAGGTCAAACAGCTCTTAGTTTCTATGTCCCCACCTGTGGAACAAGCTTCCTGAACACCTGATATCTGCTGAAACAGCCATCTCCTTACCAGCCTTTATCACTGAAGCACTTCTCTTAAATGAAGTTTCCTTCCTGATTGTATGCAGTCTTGGTATGACTTATTTACTATTCTTATTCATTCAAATTTGCTTTCATTGTTTTTATATAATTTTTATTGTCATCTTAACATTCCACTTTTAATGTATGTCTGTGCCTCTATGAAGAACTTTGATTTGCATTTGAAAGTGTCCTGTTTGATTGATATGCAACCTGTTGCATAAATGAACTTGCCTTGCCTTACTTTCATCCTAAGATTTATTCAAAGAAAACTGGTGTATTTACACAACCAGATACCACTGCGAACTTTACACTGTCTGACCTCCAGGAGCTGAGGAAGATCTCCCACAGCCTGCTGAGTAACTGGCAACAGAACTGTGTGACAGGGTTGCTACGCTCCTCTACTGTCATCTTAGTCAGGATCTCTGAGAACTTTGTGGCAATGACGACTGCACAGACGTTCATCATGATGAAGGAGCCCATCTGGTTGGGAAAGTAAAAAACTTCAGGGACGGTGCACCGGCAACATGAGCACATAATCAATTTAGTGATTCCCTGACTAAGAAGTTATGATGGGAAGAAAAACGTTTGGAAACATTAGACTTAGTAGGTGGTCTCAAAACAAAGATAAGCTACTTACAATGGTGACGAGAATAAAAAATATGAAACTCCAGAAGGAATGAGCATCCATGACATAGAACATGATGTCCGTCCATCCTTCCAGTGTGACAACCTGCACGGCAAATAAAAACTTCAACACTATGTCCTCAAGAGTAATAATAGGTTCTCTAGCTGGAGGAAAGCGTGATAAACTAATGGTGATAAAGCATAGATGGATGATAGATAGATGACAGATACCACATACTCACATAATGTCTGGCTGCTACAATGAACTGTCAAAGTGCAGTTTCAAGCTCCAAACAAGGCCTCAACCAGATCATTTTAACCACCACATTCAAATGTATTTCTGAATGTGTCAAAGCTTTTCTCACCTGGAATACGACAATCAAGGCGTAGCCAATATTGTCGAAACTGATGGATCCCATGTAGGGGTTGAGGTCTCCCGTTCGACATACATTGTAGTACATGTTCCAGTTCACGCAGGCATTGGCCAGTGCAGGGACTGATAACTCGCTCGCAGCTGAACTATGGTTGAGAACAGTCACTGAGCAGGTTTCCCCATCGTGGATGTAAGGTGGCACGTCATGGCAGCGGCGCAATCCATTGTTGTGGTCTTTTGAACAAATGAACACGAGCCTTTCACCATACTTGGACACAAAGTATGGACTTAAGGTCACGTTGTAGTTTCTGGATAGTAAAAAGAATAATAACATCTTATACACAGTAGATTCACTGCACTAGAAACGTCATTACGGAGCCTTCAGACATCACATTACACTATTACAGTATTATTTGTACTGCATGTTGGGTAAAGAGCCATATTATATAGATATATATGAAAATGTACCACAACCTACTGCCCTGAAACAGGAACATTATACAATTACCTTATATTTTCAGCATTTATATGATGCTTTTATCTACAGAAATGTGTCTTTAAACTTTAAAAGCAGAAAATCTATTTAATATTACATTATTGTGTTGATTATGTTTCTATCTTTGCCTCTGAGGTCTTGCAGAGGTCAGTCACAGCATAAGAAAAGGAATGAGATCAGAGCAAAGCTGAAACTACAAGCAAATTACTCATTTAGTCCATTAAAAGCATATCGGGGACAATTAAGATGATAGATTCACATCATTTCCGAGCAATTTTCCTGCAATTTATTGACCAAATTATAATTGAATAATAATTAAGAAAATAAATGGTTGGTTATTTGATAAGTTATAATTGCCCAGAGATAGCAAAGGAAGAGCAGACAGCACAGTTTCCTTACTTGGGGATGTCTGCTCCAAGGAAGCAGCGGTTGCGTAGCTGCCCTGCCCACAGCTGAACTCCCACTATACCGAATATGAGCAGGACAAAGATGAAGAGGACGAGAACGTTTGTTAGCATCGGCAAGATGTGTAAGAGTATCGACACCAGATCTCGCATACCTGCACAGAACAGAGGAGAACTCCATCAGAGATGTCAATAGTTCAGTTGTGCATGTTATTACATTAAGTTTACATATAGAAATAACCCAACAAAATAAATAAATAAGCTAATGGACTCTAATTAACAGTAATGAAGGAGACACAAAAAAAGGCTTCAAATAAGTTTAAAGCTATTTTATTAGTATTATTTTGTATGCATGTAATATATTTTAAACAGGCCAGTAGTAGAAGCACATCTGTGGCACATGTGAGAAAGATAAGCTCTGATATTACAGCTCTAGGCTGATGCTTTATTAACTAAAGCTCAGTGATTCTGCTGTGTCCTCGCAGGACATTGTTCAGTTTAAATCAACCTGCTGCAAGTTCTCAAAGTACATTTTGCACAAGGCTACTCACGTGCTTCAGCCAGAATTAGTGGTTTTTAATCCTATACCATTATGTAAGATTGTATAGGATGACGTTTTCATGTCACCTAAAGAGATCAGTAGGCTGGAATGAAAGATTGTGAACTTGACTTACTGGGAACTCTGCCAAAGAGTCTCATCAGCCTGAGCACATTACGGACATGTATCTGTATGCCAAGGGAAGCCAGAAAATAATCCAGCAACCTGAAGAGACAGTTGCAGAGAGGAAAGAGGAGAGAGGAGTTTTACTTTGTGTTCTTTCAATACAAAAATAAAGAACATACACACATCTAAATTTTGAATATAAAGTCTCAAAACAAGCCATAAGGCTCAGACAAAAGATTTGTGGAATACTAACTCTCCACAGTAAATGAAGACATCAAACTTGTTCCAGTTGTTGCTCATGTAACTACTTGTTGAGCCAAAGGCTCCCAGGGCCACCACCTTTATGGACATTTCCAATGTAAAGAATACAAAGCTGAGAGCATCCAGTACCTAGCCACAAATGATAAATTGTGTATAGTTACACATACAGTCAAGATTTTGAGAGCAAAAACACTGAGTTATGTTACATTGAATGTGGTGTGATATGACCATGTTCTTTGTCAAATACTGGCTCACCTGCTTCAAGAGCAGGGTAAGTAAGTGATGTGTGTGACCCAACCAGCCCTGAACTTCAAGTCTTATTCTCTAATTAAAAATGTAATTTGTTTTAAACAAAGGTTATGAAGATTCCCATCACAACACAAGTATTTAACAGACACTGATGTAAACAGTGTTTGAAAAGTGTTGGACATGTGGTTTCATGGTGAGAAATGAAAGTGCTCAAATTAGGTCTTCATGACAGTAAATAAGAGGACAGGTGAGGGGTGTCACACTGACCTGTGGGATTAGAGCCCTCTCCTCACAGGGCTTTGAAATGCCCAGAAACACACAGTGTAGAAGAATCATCATTATGGACACACAATCCAGCCATGTGGAGGTAGAGGTTAAGGTCAGAGGTCACAGGATGAGAGCATATTCATTCAATCACATAATTCATTAGAAGAGGATGGGAGATTAACCTGCATGAGCACCTATTGGGAATAGTAATGGCACAATTAATATTTTTTATATTCATTTTTTAATATGAATTGAAGAGTCATGAGGAGACAGTCTATGTGTTAATCCTTTGCTATGATACCTTGTCAAAACCCTAAATGCAGTTTGTATTGTTATTATTATTAATATGACACATGTTTGGTTTTAACAGATTTTAGACATAAAGGATATGGGCTGCAAGTTATTTTCAAAAACCAGTTCCGGGGTCTAGTGGTTTGTCCCAGACTGAAGGCCTCTGGAGCCAGCTGTGGGTAGGGCAGCTTCTCCACGGTGACACCTGTGGGGATTTTTTCTGGTATAGTGAGCTCCATGTGGTGCTGGCTCCCCCTCCGTGGTTCACAATGAGTCATGATGATGATGATGGTGAAGTTGAGGTACAGATGGTCTGGAGGGAGAATAAAAGGAAGACAGGAAAAGGGTAAAGATAAAATAACATACTACATCAAGAGATGAGTTGTGGATTATTGTAAAGTAACTGGGAATTTTT
Source organism: Rachycentron canadum (assembly GCA_038496675.1). NCBI lineage: Eukaryota > Metazoa > Chordata > Actinopteri > Carangiformes > Rachycentridae > Rachycentron > Rachycentron canadum. Next base: position 10,848,879 of record CM076670.1, read on the forward strand.
CCCTGTAACAACATGACCCTTTTTTGTCTCTGAAATATAAATTGTCAGTGTTATGGGAACCCAAACAAATCTCCTCCATTATACTGTCTTAAATCTCAGAGCCCAAAATACAATCTGCACAACTGGGCAGACTTTATTAATGTATTTATTTGCTGTACCTATTTGCAATAAAAAAATCCCTCAATGCAATGAAGATAGCAATGGAGTGAACGTAGATAAAGATGATTAGCAAAGTGTAAGTATAAAGCATTAAAACAAAAGTATTTATGATACAAAAATAATAAATATCAGATATTTAAGCATGCATTATTTTGTAAGTAGCATTTTAAGGTTTACCTGTAACACGGAAGCCTTTTTTGGTCGTATACAGTAACATTGCATCCATTATATTTTTTATAAAAGCACTGGCTATAAGGAATACCTTTGACTAAAGCAAAGAGGAAATGTGATGAAGTTCAACATCCAGGTGAACATGTGTTACAGTTATGTGACTTGTTGCAGGTCCGTCCATCCCTTATCTGCATCACCTCTCCTGCAGAGCCTCGGGGCTGGACTCAATCCCAGCTCACACTGGGTATGTACACCTTGGACAGGTAAGTCTGGCACGGCTCAGGTTTTTTCCATGTTCATAGTTAATTATCCTTAATCTGGTTCGAGTCTTGGCATCAAGGGCAAGTAGCTACTGTTAGCGTGCTAAGTGCTAACCACTTCAGTGCTATATACAGTCTATGGTGCTACTCAATGCATAATAGGTGGAATTACCACTGCTGTAAACTACCTAGTAATGTTAGTTAGTTAGTTAAAAATATAACATGAATTTGGGCTTTTACTCATATAAATATACACATATAAATGTAAAAGAAATAACAAAGTTTATAAAAGTTTTCCAGTTGTTTGTTCAGATGACGTTAGCTTTAGCTAGCTAACCAGCTAGCCTAAATTAGCTAGCCGTTTAAATTATGGAAAACTTCCGTTGACGTTCAGGTAAACATTTGACAGTTAACAGACGCGACAGCTTGCATGGAAAAATATTATTAAACGGTGAAAATAGCTCTCTACAGTCAGGTGTTTTACCACATCTGTGGCCTAGCAATTTCAGCTGTAGTATCAGTGAAAAGGTGTTTATATTTAGATATGTGGTAAATCAATATTTAGCTCCTCGGATTATAGCTAGGAAGATTAGCTTTAGCTAGTTTTGACCAACATGGAAAAGAAAAACCAGATATCGACTTTCAAGGTGTTAACACTCAGCGACATGACTGTCATGTCCTGCCTGCTGTTGAAATGTGTATTCAGAGAATTGATAGTGTCTTGACCTCTATCAGAGTTTTTGTCGGTAATAGCTTTAGTTATGTTACTAACCATGAATCAGTGTAACCGTAATAGACAAAACATGAGAATACACAAACAGGGTCGAAGTTACTTACCAGAAAAAAAAGTGATCAGGTTCAGGTTAGCTTTGATTTAGCTGATGGTAACAGGAAATTAAATACTGAGATGGAAATTAAATACTGAGCTAAATTGTTGCTGCACAAGGAAACAGACAAATATCTTGACAACTAATATTTTCTCATTCTGGAACTAGTGTTTGAAATTAAACAATGTCACTGAAAATGTTCTGTTAAAACCTATTTGGTCAAACAGTGAGTTATGTTATTCAAGGCTGTGTCTTATGTTTGGTTTTGATGTGACTTTATTGTCTTAAAGATGAAAATTGCTACTGCAGTTGTATTATGTTGGTCCACTGCCTGTGTGTCAGCCAGTGTTGATTGTACTGTATTGTTGCCAAGGTAACAACTATTTTAATAATAAATACTGTCATCAACTGTTTTTATTTAAGGGTTTTTATTCTCTAAATGGTATTAATAATTTAATTCAGTAAAATACAACAATCTGGTAATCAACTGAGAAACCCATGAACCTCCACAACCTAAAAAATAATCACTGCAAGTCACTTAATTTTATCATTTCCTAGATTCGTATGTGTTCATTCAACATTTTAGATTTAATAAGTTGGGAAGTTTTCACACACACACACACACACCCTGCTGGACATGCATACACTTCAGTTGTTCACCAGCTATAATAATGAATGTTGGTGTTCTGCATGTCAGTCCACTTACTCTATTTCTCTCTTTGTCTGTTTTGTTCTTTTTTCCTACCCCTCTTTCCTCCTTATCTTTCTCTCTCACCTCTGAGCTGAAGACAAGGATTGTGCAGGTGAAAAATGTGAGATATCTGTGAGGTAAAGTAAAGTCCACACACCAGCATGCCACACAAATATGCAGAATATTCCTGGATAAATAAAATGCTTTATTATCATGTTAAGAAAAACAGATTTAAAGGAAAATTTCACTGTGAGATGTGACACTTAATGATTTAATTGGTTAAATGCTTATCTTAAAGGCAAGTGTGCCACAGGGGCCCATTCTTGGTCCCTTACTCTTTATATTATATATTTATATATAGACACTATTATTCGTCCTGATCAATACGTGGATGTCCCGTTTTTTTATTTTCATTTTATATGACTCCAGCCCAGGCTTCACCCTTGATTTCTTTCAATTGGCACACAGTTGATCATAGACTTGGTTTGAATGCAGATAAGATCGAGTGTGTAGTCTTCTCCATTTCCACTGGTGTTTCCAACTTTCCTACCACTTGCTGGTGATGCAACCCCCCCACAGGGGTCCATCCTTGGGCTGTCACACTTAACATCATACATACATTTTGTGTGACTCTGTTTTTCTTTTTTTTCCAGAATGAAGAACAGACCAAAAATCTGCAATGAAACAAAGTGGATTCAAGTAAGAGCAGTGCAGAAATCTCAAAATCACAAGCAACATCTCTCATATTACACATAGCAGCAATAAGCATATGACTGTAAAAATGGATCTTACATGATCATAATATAACCAGGATTTATGGAAAGTGATACATTTGTAGTTATCAGAGGTGACAAAAATGGCTTGGGCAAATTAAACCAAAAAGAAAATTCAAATTAAAACCTTTATTTACATCCCACTATATTGACATAATGTCGCTTCTCTGGCTTTTCATGTGATGCCTATTATTAGTCTTTTGGTGGAAGCCTCTCCCACCAAACTCACAGCGATGTGGTTTCTTCCTGGTGTGTGTGCTGAGTGAAAATGGCTTATGTCTTATGACATAAGTCACAAGGTTTGATTAAGAACTCTGGGAATGGAGTTACACTTGCAGCCATCAAACACACACACACACACACACACACACACAGTGTTTGCCACTAATTTGAGAATGACATGCCTCTCGAGTAGCTCAACCTTTGACTAAGTCTGGCCACCTGATAGTCTACTGCATTATTACTGCATTACTATTATAACAATAGTTGGTAACATATGATGAATGGAGGTGTGCGCAGATATAGCCCAGGGCTTGATGTTAAGTATAAAGCTGATTCAATCATCCGTTGCATCCATTCATTTTTCTTTGTTGATGCTTCCCACAGCCTTTGGCTTATCTATCTGGGTTATTAGATGAACCAACTCCTGACCTGTGGAAAATCGGCCTGTATGACAGCCAGTGTCCAAGTTAATCAACCCGTCAGTGTGACAAAATAAAATGTTTTTTACGCATTTATAATTGGGCGTGCACATCTGGTGGCGCTCAAGGGCAGCACTGGCTTATTGCAGCCAAAAATTAGACAAACTAAACTGAAGTGCAGGGTTGAAGCTTCAACTGGACTTTGAGTGCAGCTGATCCAAAAAATCCTCTAAGTTTAGGTGTTTGAATAAAGAAGAAGCTGGTGAGTTGACTATTGCAGGATCATAATGGTTGCATGTGCTTTTGATGACAGAAATTGAAATTGTATATTGACAACATATGTCCAGGTGTTAGTCGGGAAGATTTTTTTTGATTGATAATTTGCGCAAATTGCCTTGTACTGTTGTCTTTTTGCTTCCCAAACTCCAAGAATATTAAATTAGTGGAAAACGAAAGGCTTGCTTATATAACCTTGACCTTCAGTCAGAGAAGTTTTACAGATACATAATTATTATCATCATGTCTTATCTATTTATTGAATTTGACGCTGGTTTATTTTGTTTTCAGTGGAGAACAGGAACATTGTGGACTCGAGTAAGAGCAGTGCAAAATTGTTAAAATAATGAGCAACATTTCTCTTATTACACATGGCAGCAATATAAGCATATGGCAATGTAAAAATGGATCTTATATACTAACCAGGGTCAATGATGTGTGGAAAGATATATCTTAGACATATCATCATCATGTTCACCTCGTGTATGTTTAGTGTTTTTATTTTGAAACACTTTGCCGGAAGCTTTGGTCGCACTGTGGCTGTCTTTACGGTGATTTCCCCGCAGTCAGACACCGGGGCCGCTGGATGATGGCGTTCACCGGGCTGCTGCTGCTGGAGCTGGGTCTGTACGCCAGCTCTTTCGTCTGTGGGATTGTTGCCGCCGCATCCCTCACCATCGTCCAGGTGAATTATTTCATTAAAGTATCCTCAACACACTATTGTTATAGCCATCCTCTTCCGGGTAGACTCACTTTTTCAGTGCGTGTATCTGTGCTGTGAAGTTTAAAGTTCACCAAAGAGACAACCGTAACGACTAATTACTTAAAAAAATGCAACTTTTTTTGATATTGAATTAAACTTTTAATCCGAAGTAATACGTTGTTTTTTTCAAATGGGCGTTTAAAAAGGCACTTTTCTGTGTTAACCAGATTTTACACTTTCGTGCAGGAAAAGTAATTGGTTTGATACAGCAGCATATTTTTCTGGATGTTACATGTCGTCACATATTATCAGGGCGCGAGGACTGTGAAGAGACGCGCGTTCACTTTCTCTGAGCTGCATCTTCAGGTGGAGGGACTACGTTTTCCTTCACCACCACTCATCACCGTCAGGATGAGTGAAATATCACCAACACTGTATCATTCCGCCTCATTGGATTCAATTAGCTTCACTCGTTCTTCGGTATTAGCAGCAAAACCAACATCACAAATTTCACTTAATCAGGAAATGCGCGAGAGGAAATCTGATGTATCCGCGTTAACAACAGTCATGTGTCCTGATAGCAATGCTGTTGTCATCATGTGACCACATGCCCCTCGTGCCAAATTATTGTGCCTGGTTATGGCAGTCAGATTGTGTGTGTGTGTGTGTGTGTGTGTGTGTGTGTGTGTGTGTGTGTGTGTGTGTGTGTGTGTGTGTGTGTGTGTGTTTTCAGTAGTCTTATTTTTTCCTCAGTAGAAAGTAAAAAAAAGAAAGTTGATTAAAAACAGTTTAGTAAAACTAAGTCAATGAAGTAAAGCACAATAACAGAAAGGACTAATACCTTTCTGTTATTGTGCTTAACTAATCATCTAAATGTCTTAATTTTCTTTCAGGGCAACTTTGGAGGTCTGTGTATACTATATGGGATCATCAACTACAATGCAACAGCAAGCCTCATTGGAATCCAGTCATCCAGCTCCGTGTCTTTGTGCTATTTTGTGTCAGCCATATCAGTCATGGTGGCAGTGGTGTGCTTCTCGCTGTCTCTGTACTGGGTGTACACTTTATGCATCGACGGGGACATCAAAAGGTGACTAACTATTGCATTTTCTCTCAATGTCATGTGGAACACTTATGTGTGTTTCTCTGAATCCTTGATGTTGTTGTGTTATTCTTGTATTCCTGTAAAAGCAGTCTGGTTGCTGTCACTATACATCTATTTTATTCATTCATTTCATTTATTTCACACAAATTGTAATAAAATACAAGTAAGCACAATGGGTGAAAATTGGACACCTCACTCAGTGTCCAAAGCTTGTGAAGAGGGACATAGCATGTACAGTTTACAGCCTCCAAATCTAAGTGACTGCAGTAGTTTTATGTGCTGGGCCTGGCTGAAGTTTGAGTTGGAGAATAACATGGGTCTGTTCTTACTTTAGAACCTTTCTTAATTGGCCTTTTGACTACTGAAATGAACAGCAGCAGTTTATCAGATATCAGCATTTGAATGTTGACTTTCCTGATCACACACTGGAAATTAAATACTAAAACCCCACAGAGTGTTTCCCCCACTCATTTTTGCAGACAGACACCTGTGAGAAGGTTTTTGTGCAAATGCAAGTGCAAAACTTGTAAAGAAATATGCCAGTTGATAGTTTAACAGGTGTATTCCTGTAAAGGACATAATCCAAGAAACATAACATACATAAATTCCAAGAAACAATACAAACCACATTAATATAATTCCTTCAGGTGGGTTAGGGATGGTTTCATATGGTTGATGTCCCTGAAGCTCATTTAACAGCACAGGATGCAGAACTGGAAAGGAGGGGAAAAAACAAAGGAATAAAATCTAAAAAAAATGAACAAAAGAGAGCAGGCGAGGCCGTGGTAACATATGTGACACACAATAGTTTAACATTGTTTCCTCATTTGGTCAGATGTTGAGATAACACTTTACTCCCCTATTTTTCTTTTCCATGACTTCAAACAGTTGTTCTCACACTCTCTGTTTATTCTGCTCTCCACAGGGAGCGCGTGTGGATGAATCTGATCATGGCTGTGTGCGGCGTCTTCCTGTTCTTTCTGCTCATCACGGGCTGCATGTTGAAGATCGGACGGGACTCGCTCTGCAACTCGGTCATACATGCCGTTCCCAATATTACCAGGTGACACACACACACACACACACACACACACACACACACACACACACACACACACACACACACACACACACACAATGGAGCCATACACACATACAGGTACAGACATGTCCACAGAAACAAAGCTTATTATAAACTAACCACAAATTAAACTAAAACATTTGACAGCCACTGAACCTTACTGTTACATGTTTGCTTGCTTTCTGATCTCTTCAAACCTGTTCTGTTTTCACAAACAGTTTCTCTCTTGTCGTCTCTTTTTCACCCTCATTTATCACCATTGAATATCATTCTGACTATAAAAACTCTTTCATTTCTCATTTTTTTCAGTTTCATTTTGACCGTCTATGATCATCTTAGTGGATATGTTTAACGTCTAATGGGTGTAATATCTCTTGTTGACCGCTTTTAACACCTTTTTGATAGGACAAGAAGGCTTGAAATTTGATTATCAACTAACATATGATCTGTTGTCTGTCTCTCAAGCTGTGAGGAAGCCCAGGCTAGAAAATGGGCCAGTCCGCTTAAAGGAGGAAGGTTCTACAGCAATCTACACAAAGCTGAGGTCAGTATGTCATTGGTATCTTTCTTTTATGCCTCATGCCAGATCCCTAAAACCAGCTCTGAAAAATCTTTTATAAATCTTTATATTGACAGGGAAACATAATAAATCCATTGCACCAGTTAAGATTTCCATAACCTTGAATGCGAAATACAATATTTAACAAGTTCAGTCCCACATTGTGACTCAAGGATCAAGAAAAATCCCACATCCCTTTTATTCAACAGTTGTTTAACAGTTATAGTGAGAGAATATATGTAGAGTTTGCTCATCACTAGCTTCCCACATTCTCACATGAAAAAGCTTTGTATACCTCTTGTGTGTGTGTTTTCAGACGGCAGTATGGGTCAACTTCTTCTTCTGGCTCATCATTGGTGTTCTGGTGATTGTCCAGAGACGTCAGAGTTCCAGTTCGAAGATGATTGGAGGAGGGCACAGGGGACCGGCTGGTGGGCTTTTTGGAGATCCTGGAGTGACGGCTGCGGAGACAGAGCCGTTTTTCAACCGTCCTCCAAGGCCACAGTGAGGACAGGGTAGTTACAAAAGCACACCCACTAGCACACGATGATAATGTTGGAGCAGAGGTGGAAAAAGGGTAAATACACTGAGTGTACACTACATTGTGTCTCAGGTATTTCAGTACAAACTAACACAGATAATAACAATAATATGTGATTAACTTTGTTTTAGGGTCTTAAAGCATATAGATACAATATAAACATTACCTTCCGACGAGGATGGGATTCGAACCCACGCGTGCAGAGCACAATGGATTAGCAGTCCATCGCCTTAACCACTCGGCCACCTCGTCAGGTGCCTGTCTTCGATTAAAACCAACAATCCTGCACAGCCTGTCAGGGCATGTGTGAGGCAGATTGATTCATGATCCAAAGATTGTACTGCTGATATGCTGATATTTACCCATTTCCCACATTTACCTCATCTTACTTACCAAAGCCATCTCAAACGTCTGACCACTGCAGCACACAGAGGTATAGATCTGTTCATTCTGTGTGTTTACAAAGCCAAGAACTATGGGAATGTTTTTTTGAAGGCATTTTATTGTATCTCACCAGTGTGATTTTGTACTTTTGATGCAACTTGCAGAGGTTTCCTATATAAAACCTTTTCACTCCTCAATCACTTGAAGCACCTTTTTTACACCCTATAAAAAACTGGCAGATTGATTCATTATTTTCATTTTTCCTGTTGTTTGTCTTCACACTTTATTTATAAATAAGTGTCTCATTTGTCATTGAGACACATTATTTTCTTTTCATTCTGTCTCAAAATATCAGCACAGCCTCTGTTTGATCCTGTGTGTTGTAGCTTATGAGTGAGGCTGATGTCAAGAGACCAGAAACAAATGGCTGTTTGTAGTGATGCCACTTTTATAAAACAGTATAGCGTTAAAACACAATGACCCAAACTTTTTTCTATTATATAAGACATGGAATTAGATTAGCTAAGCTGTGTCTCCCTCTGGTGGTGGATAATGAGTAAAGCCTCACACCTCTCTACCAGAGACACATTTGACAGGAATTTGAAAGATTAAATTCTATATTCACTGTTAGTTCATTGATTATAATTAGAAAAGTGAACTTTTGAGTAGAAGAATTTGGCAGAGGTTGTATGCGCTCCATAAGATTAAGAATCAGTGACCTAGACAGACCTGAAGCCTATAAAGAGGACACCTTCATGTGGATTTCAATAAAAGTGGTCCTTGTGGAGCCTAATGTTGTCAAGTACAACTAAAGATCCTGGCTCTCTTTATACCGCATCTGATGAACTGAGTGAAAAGAGGCAGTGATTTGAGCCAAAACTAGTATGTAGTAAACTCACTCTTACTGTTTTCCTTTCATCAGAAGCTTTACCCAACTTCTAACAGTTTGGCAAAATGTGTTCATTTTGTTCCAGACTGACAGGCTGTTGTTTTTATTGTTGTTTAGCATCCAGTCAGTTCAATACATCCAGTAAGACCAGTATATTTTATTATGTTTACATGAGGAAAAAACTCCCTCATGACTGCATCATCGCTAATGTGTGAAATAACATAAAATAAAGACTGCATCATCTAAAATGTAGTTTTATGAAACGATAGATATTATTGAATTTAGGATAGAATTTTGAAGGGGAACAAAACACTACTTGAATCATTTCTGTCCGCTGAAAATGCCTGCACTTTTCAACTTGTGTGATCGCCATTGATGGGTCTGATTTTTCTTCATTAAATGAATCACCAACTGCTGCCTGACAGATCAAAATAGACAGAATCAGCTTAGTCCTGCTATTCCAACAGGACTCCTTCTGTCTTCCCATAACTGTCTAATCACTGAGGATTACCTGACCTCACTTGAGCCCTGAGGTAGAAGATTCACTGAGGAGAGAGAGAGAAAGCAGAGACGGGACAGGACAGGACAGAGGGAAAAGGATCCTGTAGTTGCTGTGTACCTTTCTTGTTTTAGTATATGAAAAAAAAGGTCAAGGACAAAAAAGACGAGCGCGCAGTCTGGAGAACACTGAGGACTGTCTGACACTCGAGTCTCAGAAGAAATCCACCACAAGGCTCGTGATAAATTTGACTCTTGAGTCTATGGTAAGACACCTTTTCTAATACTGTTCTTGTTATTGTTTGGCTACTGATGAGAAAAATAAGCTGTGTGGATGTAAATGTGTATGGGTGAGGAAACAGTAGTGCAGTGTAAATGTGCTTCAGAGATAGAGAGCTGTCAGGAGAGGAATAAAAGAGAAACACAGAGAAGAGCAGTGGATAGTGTAGACTGAGCTAAGCCACGATAAGCCTCTTTAAGCTACTTCACTCTCCACAGATCAAATGTTCTGTTTTAAACCTGTTGATCTGTGCTGGACTTGTGACTGTGAGCTATTGATTCACTTTATCTGCTTTTTTGGCAGGAGAGCTTCAGTCCACTGCCAAATCAGAAAGTACAGAAACTATGGAGAATAGAGCACAGGCCTTAAATCACAGAGAGCTGGGCAAATGTACTTTGAGTCTCTGTTTCCAAGCATCTGTCTGCTTAAATGTCTTTGAGCTAGTTGATGTATCGTGTCCAGATCCACAGTTTCAGTTTTAACATCTGACCTCCATCTTTCCCCTCATCTCTGTCCAGAGCATGTCTCATGATCAGTGTGAGTCGGTGGCTGTGAGTGTGGAGTCGCTCCTGAACGATGCCAAGAGGATGCAGATGCAGTGCCGAGAGCGCAGCGATCAGCTCTCCATGGCTGCCATGCAGCTGAGGGTGGAGTCGGCCTCCCTGAGGGAGCAGTGCGAGGCCACCCAGCTCGACATGGCCCGAATCCGCCGGCAGCTGGACGAGCTGCTGGAGACCAAAGCCGCCTTCGAAGCCAGGGAGAGGCAGGCACGTAAACTCAGCAAGCAGCTGTGAGGAGATGAAGAGGGAAGATAGTGATGTGACAGGGGAGCAGCATCGTCACCATGAACTGTTAGGCAGGCTCCTACTGAAAGCTTTTGTTTGGCACCCATGGGGAAAAGAAGGGAAGCCGGGTGAGAGGTTAATGAAGTGATGGAAAGTTAGTTAATTTCTAGAAACTCTGAGAGGAAGGAGAGAAAAGGGTGAGAGGAAAAGGAGCGCAGACAGAATAGACCACAGGAAGGAAGATGGATAAATATCTGAAGTGGTGGGAAAGAAAGTCAAGAGAAGAATTAAAGAAGATGCACTTTAAACTGAGCACCAACTTGTAATGACCCCTTGAAAAGTTGTTCTCGTCTTCATCAACACCTCCCTGAGTGTAGCTCAGGACAGGCAGATGTTTGGAATAGTTAATATTGATATTTGAAACAAATGTGGTTTGTCAGGGTGTTTAGTGACGAAGAAGTGGAATGAAAAATGAGAACAGAAGGGCACTTTCTCAGCCTCCAGGCCTTTGCTGCTTCATGAAGCATGAATTCCCTCTCCTCGTTCTCCTTTTCATGTCTAATAAACACTTTACACACACATTATTGTCTCCTCTGATATCTCTTAATGTTCTTAAGCATATCTTCGTATCTTCATCACTGTATTTGTAAACTGTTCAGTTGACTTTAGTGTTGATCCTTCACCAATGTATATTTTTATTATCCTTTTTAGGCTCAAACCAAATAAAAACCATGTATTTTTCTACCTTTTCTCTGATATACCTGAATGCCTCAAAATGCTCTATCCCTGTTCTCATGGAAACGGTTCCCCAGAAAGTTGTATTTTTAACAAAAAGAATTTTTTTCCATAATCACGAGAGAGTTATATGTGAAGAGACGCTGAAAAAACATTAGTCCCATTCACTTTTTGTCATGTCATACTCTTGAGATGTGATATTCTACAAAATAATTCAAAAATTATAATATGTGAATGAGTGTCAAGGTGAGTAGATCAGGTCATCAAATTAACAAAAACCAAATACTGGATTCAAACGTTCAATCAGTTTTATGTTGAGTTTCAAGATTCAAGGTTTTAATTTGTTGATTTTGTTTTCTAGATCAGATCTTTACCAATTTTTCATCATAGCTTCAATCTCCAGGATTTGTGCTACTGAATTGCTGGATGGAGGGAGTATAAATCATTTCCCATTTTAATGATGAAGATTTAGTTCTGGCCTTTTACTGCAGTCGAATCATATTTCAGGTTGGTCATGCAGCTATAAGACAGGTAATAGTGTGAAACAGTACATGTAGCAGAACACCAGAGAGCTAATTTTTCCTCAAAATCAGGTTGTGATCAAACTGTGCCCCGTCTGAAGGTTCTCTAATGTGAATGATTTCTTATTTCTTTTTGTGTGTCTCAAGAAGTTCCACTACCACATCACTGAAGAGGTTGTACCAGTGTGGCAGCATTGTGGGAGGAGTTTAACTGAGCACAACAGCTGAGGACGCACTAGTTATGGGTTGGAAAAACCCTACCACTGTAGCCACTGAGAGCTTCGACCAGCTGTCAACTGGAGCCACACCAGCTCTTTCACACTGGAGAGAAACTACAGCAATGCAAACTGTAGGAGAAAAGCTTTCTACTGTCTCAGTCACGAGCCACTAGACCAGACCACACCAGGAGAAATCTGCTGCTGTAACAACTGTCCAGTGTGTCCCCACAGCAAAGAGACACCATAGACATGTGATTACTGTCAGTAACAGTCCCACTGTGACAGAGAGAGGATACTTCAGCAGGAAGTATTCACACAGCAGAGAAACCATACCACTGTGAACAGCGTGGGAGGTGATAACACTCAGTCAAGGATACTGAAGTCCTGACCCATCTGCACACACACTGTGAGTGTGCCTGAAGAGCTTTATCTGGTCAGGAGGAGGAGGAGGAGGAGGAGGAGGAGTCAGGAGCCATAGACTCACTGCTCCATACAAGTGGGCTACGGGCCAAGACAGTCGGTTTCTTTTAGATACACTATTCTACTGTAATGTGTAAAAATGGTTAGGAAATAGTTGCCTATTTACACATCGAGCTGGAGACATAAGGAAGCATTAGAGTTTATTTGGTCACCTGATAAGTCCAATATTTACTCTTAGCTTTATTTAGGTCTCCACCAACTCCTGAGAGACATATCCAGCTATTTAGCTGCTAAATGCTCCAACATGTTCACCAGCTAGTTGTTAGTGTTAGTGCTAGTGTAGTGTAGACTGAAGCAACAGTTAAAGGTCCCTTTGGAGTTGTTGACCACTGAAACCCTTTTATAAGGAAGAATTAGGATGTTTTCTAATGTGGATTGAGATTTGACACTGCAGGGAGCGTCATCACATGCATGAACGTCATCACATGCAGCTAGAGAGTGAACACAGATACCATGGGATCAATCCCGTCTCATCCTGGGTTAGTGGTCCTGAGTCTCCCCATGTGACACGCTTCAGTTGGTGATTGAAACTTCTTGACCGCAGCCCAGGGAACAGTAGGGAAAGAGAAGCAAATCAGTCACGTCTGCATCACTGCTGATGTTAGCAGGTTTTTTGTCCAGTGTAAAAGGGGCTTAACAAAGCAATGTGGGTGCCTGGTTTGTCTGTTCTTGTGCACATGTGTGTGCACAAAGGTGACGTGATGCACATCCCAGCCAACAGTTTCACACTGTTCCACTGGTCTATAGGTGGCTGCTACTCACAGTGAAGGAGGCCACCAACAGGTAAACATATGTGTAAATAATACAGAGTTTAAAATTTTATGTCAGGAATGGATTCAACATCTTTGTTAGGCCTGAAAACATTTTTTCTCAAAATGTTACATCTTTCCTGTAAACTCTAAACTTTCTTCCTCTTTTTCATGGAAAACTCTCACTCTTCCCTGTCTCACTCGAGTTACAGATGACTAAAGATTAAAAAAAAGAGGCACATGCAGAAACATTGTGTCACAAAACATTAAAATTTTAATCATCATTATAAATCATTCTATAAATACATGGTTGTCTTATTAAGAACTTATTTTAAATAGCAATAGATAACAAACAAGTTGTGGGGGGTGGTTGATGGGGTCAAAGGTGCAGAAAAACAACAGAAAAAAAAGAACAGTCCGCTGGACTTCAGTCGAGGACACAAAAATGTAATTGTTAGAGTTGGGAATATGTGTCTGTGTGTTCAGTTTGGTGTCTTTGCCCCTGGGACCCTCCAATCATCACCGCTCTGAAAGACAGACTGATGGTGGTTTAGAGACACCACTCACAGGATGGTTCACTTACACTGCATATGTGAGCAAGAGGTAGACTTACTTTCAGATTTCTTCTTCAGTGGTGACAGTGCTGCTTTTGCCTGGAGAAGACACCAAAGCATCTGTAACTAACAACTCAAAACATAGCCTAATAAGGTTGATTTAATTTTTCTTAACACACTCAAGTGACATTTTAATGCTGAGCAGCTGAGAAATTTATATTCTATAATTCAAACATTGCCGTTGATGTAACACCTTCTTTATAGCTGTCCAGTCTTCAAGTATGTCGATGTCTCTCAGCATGTAGACAATGAAAGGTCCTGTGAGACAGAACGTTGTTAAAAGATTAATAATGATTGTTGGCAGCAAATTCTGTCATAGTCAGAGCAACTACAGCAGATCTCAAACATACATAGAGCGACAGCTGGAACAAGACTTGTTGAAGACACAGGGGCTATGGTGAAGGAATGATGAGGACAGATGAAGAGAATAAATAAGAAAGAGTTTTCTTTACCTGAAACCAGAGCGACTTTCTTTTTTCTCTCTAACCGACCCAGCAGGTTCTTTCTTTTACACTTCTTGCTGATCTCATCACTCCACTCTAAAATAAGAAAACACTTGCATTCATTAAGTAACGTGTGTCTGTGACTTTATGCAGTGTGTGTGTGTCTGTGTGTTTACCTGAGGTGAGATCTATATTTTGTCTGTCCTCCTCCAGCCTCCTTATCTTTTCCAGAAGCTCTGTCTTCATGGCGTCAAACAGCAACGTCTTCTCACTCTGTAACACAAACATAGATACAAACAGACAGTTTTGTAGTAATTTTTGTTTAAGTGTCCCTGTGTGGTGTACAGTTCACTGCATGTGTGTGTGTTACCTCCAGGTGTTGCCGTGCTCCTTGTACTTCACACTCATGCTTGTGTTTGATCACCTGCAGACACAGCTCTCTGTACACCCCTGTAGACAGAGACAGACGGAGGATGTTAAAGACAGAGTGACACCACTGTGGGTATTTTTAGGTTTTTGTGCAACAGAAGCAGATGGAAACAGATAGTGGCACCACACAAGGACTGATCATTTCATGTTGCTCAAACTTCTGAATGTCTTGGAAACTTAAATGTTGGATGTGCACCGGTTAAACTGAACTAACCCCAACCCACTATTCAATTCTCCACATATAACAACCTAAGTGTAATACGTCATATATAACCCATCATTTCAATAAAATACATGTTTTTAACCTAAAATGTTTATGTTCACTCCCCGCTAAGAGAAGTGCTACGACAGACAACACCACTTCAGTTTCTGTACAGAACAACCAAGTGAGATATGAAGCAGTAATTACTGTGCAGGAGACGAGCGCTGGCAGCAGATCTCGGTACCTTTAAGAAAATGTGCTTTACGTACCAGCCACTTGTGTTCGTATTTGCATGCTGTTCTGTAGTGTAGCCAGTGGTTCTCTGTATTCTCCAGCCTTCCCCGTCAACACCTCATCCAGTTTCACCTTCACCTGGTTCAGTCGCTCACGAAACAACCTGCAATCACATGGTCTCTTCTTTGTTTCTTCTTCATATAACTGAGATTACTTCAAAATGCAACAGAGTGTGGAGCATGTCCACCCTCCACCAGCTCAACTTACTTCTCTTTAAGCTCCTGAAATTGTTTTTCCAGATCCAACATCTCATCTAGACATTCTCCTCTCCTCCGCTCACAGTCTTCATCATCCATCTCTTCATGGGGGACAGAGACAGAGACAGGAACAGGAACAATCAACATCACTTCCATCCAATCAGGTGACAAATCAGCAGAGCACTTGGATTTTTACCTGAACTCTCTTCTTCTTCCTCCTCCTCTTCTTCCTCCTCACTTTCTTCCAGGTCACTCTCCCTCTCTTCTGCACTCTCCTCCATGGTCTCTTCACCACCTCCTCCTACTTCATCCTCTCTTGGTTCCTCCACCTCTCCATTGGCCTCAGGGAGCTGTGACTCTCCTTCTGCCTCCATCTCCTCCTCCGGCTCCCTCACAGGGGGCTGTGCAGGCATAGCTGGAAACATACAGACAAAAAAAACACACTCACAACTAGTTTTGGGCATCAACATATTTAATGAGACACTATTTATTTATCTAAAGTCAGTGTGTTTACCAAATTGTATTTGTATTAGGACAATACTGCAGTTTTGCATTGGTACTGGATTTTTACATCAGTGTGACGAAGGATCTGAATGTGTCAGGAAATTAATTCATTTAATTAACTGGCAACCGATTTATTATTATATTTTAGTCACTTTATTTTGTCCACAAACAGCAGCAGCATTGATTGTATTATAAAACAATAAGACACAATATATTATTATATTATATTATATTATATTATATTATATACAATTACATATATAGTATATGTAATTGTATATAACAATAATGAGATAAATAATGATGAGAGGATCATCACTCAGTCCAACATCCTGGAAAAAAGGAGCCGACACCTTTGCATTATAATTTCAATTCATGTTACAAAAAGTTGTTTCATGGGCAGACATTTTCTGCAATATTATAAAAAAAAAACAACATTAAAAAAAACCCGCTGAATGACTCATTTGGATTAAATAAATAGATAAATGAATGAATAAATAAACATCATTGGACCTTGGTTTCTGCAGTGAGCTCAGTAAATGTATTTACACTCAAGGCAATTCAATGAACAGACACTGGTATATTTAGTTTTTACTAATAGTTACTTTTGTCTGTTGTCCAGTGTCTGACCCTGCTGCAATAGTGTAGTGGCAGTCAGCCTTAAAGCACAGGGGGAACACGCTGCTCTGGCGGTGAGGCACAGGGCTGTCCAGGAAAATTCAGCTTACTCTGCAAACTGAGCAGAGGCAGATGAGACCGCGGGACACCGAGCGACCGTATGGCTCCTCCGTCAAAGACAGAGCAACACGGCGCCACACCGGAAACGGCTTGAACGAGGAAAAGCAAAAAAAATAAATAAAAATAAATAATAAAAATGTATGCGAGGGGGGAAATCATAATTAAGATACATTAAAGGAAAATTATCATAGGTGGGAGATACACTGTTCATTTCCGTCACAGCGATGATTGGGGCTTTTATTTTGTCTCCTAACCGGACGCGCTGCTTCATTTTACCGGACTTGACCACTGGCGGCTTCCGTGATGTCATTGAGTTAAACTGTTAACG
>CM076670.1:10875148-10892359 GCA_038496675.1 Rachycentron canadum
TGTGTGTGTGTGTGTGTGTCCCTGCAGCTATGACACAAGCAGCTGAAGAAGTGTGTCCTACCTTGACCCTGGCTGCCCGTTCAACGTCACTGGGCATATCCAGCAGCTCATCCACATCTATCTCAAGCTCTGGGATGGCCTCCTCCTGTAACACATGATAAAAGAAGAAGAGAACACATTTAGAGAAGAAAAGTGGGTTGGTCAGCCCACTGTCAGAATGGAAAGAAATCCTTGTCATCCCTCCTATTCTTAGTCCCTGTGTTTATGTTATGTGGTCGTCTGGAAATAGATCAGCACCCGGGTGCGTTTCTGTCTGTCTGTCTGTCTGTCTGTCTGTCTGTCTGTCTGACTGACTGACTGACTGACTGACTGTCTGAATGACGTGGTGCTTTAACTGATGACTGTCCACTTCTGAACACTAGAGGTCGGTGTCTCTCCATTACCACATGTACATGATGAGCAAAGAGAGGAGACACAAAGAGGAGCAGGACAGAAGACAGAATATTGATGAACAAGGAAAAAAAGATCTCTATTGAAATGCTGATTATTTTTGCTAATGTGCACAATGTTGTGAAAATGCTTGGCCTGTACAAAGAAACCAAACTCTTCAATTCTTCAGTTTTCATAACCCAATGTTCACACGTGGCCTCGTATGGTGATTTCAATGAGAGATTTTCTGGTAGGTGGATCATCAGACAGAGACAGGCTAGCCGTTTCTACCTGGTTTCACTCTTTATGCTGAGCTAAGCTAACTAGCAGCTGGGTGAGGCTTCATATTCAGTGTTGGATTTGTCTTGATTTATTACTGTGAAAATTAGACTCTAAAAGCCTGTATTAGAAATGAGCACAAACGCCTTCAGAGCTACATGCACAGATTTGGTAACAAATAATTTTGCCTCCCTGTGAACTCCTGACGGTCACGCTGTTGCCTCAGGTGAAATCATTTAACTCAAAAGAGTGAAATCTGCTTTAAACAGCAATAGCTTCAGTGAACACACATGCACTTTTACTATAAGCAAAGCAATAACTGCCTGATACTGATGACGCCGACCACCTGACAGAGAAGTTAATGGAGCTTATAGAGTTGAAACTGTAATAAACAAGACTGAAGTGTGGCTTCAGAGTGAGTTTGTCTTTGTCTTTCTTTCCTCGTCACCAGGCCTTCTCTCTTCATCCAATCACCTCCACCGTCTGTCTCACTCACACACACCAGCTCAGTGTGTGCTATCAAAGTAGTTCACCACTGGCAACAACAGCACACACACCCACACCCACACACAGACACACTCATTTGCCCCTCTTTGGGGCTCAATTGCTACCCTATATTCATGTCATTCTCCAGGAATCTCCCTCTCACTCTCTCTCACTCTCGTCCTCCCCCTTGGTTAGAGTTGCCCACACCAGCTGTCTCTGCACCTGCCCAACTGCCCCCTACCCCATCTCACACACACACACAAAGTCATGTAGACTCACAAACACAGAAACAGACAGGCACAGCATGCTGTGTGCACATTTGTGTGTCACACTAACCAAATGGTAGGTATTTTGTAGTTAAACTCCTCAATATCACACACATCCTCTCTGACATACCCACCTCACACACACACGGATTAAAGAATTATTAAATGATGATCATTAATAAGTCTGAGCTGGATGAAGAGTGTGTGTGTGTGTGTGTGTGTGTGTGTCCGTATGGAGAGGGCGGGGTATAAGGATTTAATTCTGAGCAGAACAGCCTGTGTGTGTAAGATAGAGACTGGAGGTGACAGACAGACTTACCGTCAGCAGAGTAGACACACACACACACACACACACACACACACACACACACACACACACACACACACACACACACACACACACACACACACACACACACACACTGTAAGTAGTAACATAAAAATGTGCAAAAAAATCTACAGATACACACAGACACAAAGGAGAAAATACACTAAAACACACACATGCGTACACTGCAGACATATTGAAGCTGTCTGATTCTCACACACTATGACGTCTGACACAAAGACTGTTCTGCACATGTGGGCTCTATGTGCAACTACGGAAAGAAAGAAAGACAGAAAGAGGACAAATGAGTGCCAAAAGTCTTCCTTGTGACGATGAGGATGGAAGGTGATTTTACTTCAAAATCGAACATATGTCTGTAAGAAAAAAGGAAAGAAAAGAGAAATACCATTCTGGATCTATATTTCCTTTAATCTCTGGGACACACTGAAGATAAATGTAATCTACTACCTGCTGATCAAGGCAGTGGAAAGCATAAGTGATACTCATTTAATACGGCTTATTTGAAAATGATTTGAGGACAGTGTGTTAAATCTGCAAGGGGGGAAGGGATCGCCATGAGGAAGGAAGGTAAGAGGCTAAGAAGCATATCGAGAAGAAGGAGCAGCTGACTAGAGCAGCCCAAGAGAGAGCGAGTGAGACAGAGAGAGAGAGAGGATACTGAAAAAGGCCGGAAGACAGGCTTCAGAGAGGAGACACAAAGAAAGCAGGGAATCACGAGGGAGGATTTCCAAAACAATCCTGCAGACTGACTTACTGAACTAGCGTGGAGTCTGGAGGGGGTTTTACTGTTGGCTGCAGATGTGATCTGGACTAAAAGATGGCTACAAGGTATTGGCACACACTGCAGACTTGTAAACAAAGCAGTGCAGTGTGGAATTGACAGTGATCTGGAGGTAAAGGGTTTGCTGAACTGGAAATCTTTCTGCTAATCATCCAATAAACATCTGCATCTGTGTTTAGGTGTTTGATACATGATATTACAGCAGCCACAGAGTGATTTAGTGTGTTAGCCTCAACTGCCTCCTTCCATAGATTGATAGATTCCTCTGTTACAGGGCTGGACCATGGTGTAGTGATCGCTCCTTTAAAACGCTCCACAATTTCCCATAGGTGTTCAATGCTCTGGGGCCTGTATCATGAAGTGAGATTAGCAGTGTAGCTATTAGCCATCTTTGGGTTGAACAGGCTGACTGTGGTAAATCACCGTGGCAACCACTGCTCCACAGCAGGTTAACAGTGGATCAAAACCTGTCATCAGCCTCATCACTGACCAATCAGAGCTACAGGATCCTGACATGGACAGAAATACCCAGTACACAACAAAGTGACATGTGATACAGAGATGTATTTTATATCTTAATAGGCTCGAACACAGGACTTCTAACCACACTCACAGCGTGATGCATGTTAATTCCTTTTGGGAACAAAGGAAACTTTGTTCCCAAAAGGATGTTTTTAATGCAGCTCTGATTGATATTAGGTGACTCTTTGAGAATTAAATCTTCTTAGACTCAATAATATAACTGGGGAAAAAAAAGGGTACCCACTCTCATCTTCCACTGGAAAAGAAACCACATGCTGTTAATGAGCTTAGTAAATTATCATGCTTCACTTCAGTCCTAGACCTTTTCTCCAGGCCCTTTTTACACAGGGTATATGTGTTTCTCTCTCTGTTTTGGCAGCAGAAACAGCTTTAGTTTACTTTTAACTTAATACTATTAATACTACTTAGTATCATTCTGTTCATTATGTGAACAAAATATAATTATGAAGAATTAATGGATTATCAAATAATATTTCTTCTGCTTACACAAGACTACAGACAAAGCATTAATTCACACACTTGTTAAAGCCTTAATTGTATCAACTGAATATTATTCCTAATGTTTCAGCTTCTTATTCTGTTTCAGTTGTATCTAGTGGACATGGTTGTGTGTGGATTCGTAAACCTGGAGTTAACTGAGCCAGTTAAGAAACAGCTTTATGATAGTGGTTATTAAGAACCTGTGTTTTCACCTGTATGTGGGTCATCTGGTCTATCTACTGCATCTGGGTTATTTCAGAAAACACCATCAATGTCATTTTTAGTTGAACCAGAATTACACAACATAAAACTACTCTGTCTGAACCTGCAGCATCACCTGAGAAACTGACATATAGACTGATTGTACTGTGCACTTTAAATTTAATCACACTCTTCCTGACAAGCTGATGATTCACACACCACCACACTGTGAGAGAGCAACAGACACACTGTCTGTCTGGAGGCTGCCTGCAGAACAGAGCAGAATGGGATGTGACAGTATGGGAGCGTGTGTGTGTGTGCGTGTGTGTGTGTGTGTGTGTGTGTGTGTGTGTGTGTGTGTGTGTGTGTGTGTGTGTGTGTGTGTGTGTGTGTGTGTGTGTGTGTGTGTAGGTCATAGTACTATTCCTCTTACAGGGGGATGCAGCGGCTGCAGGCTTGGACAGATCAAATGCTAGATACAGCTCCCTCATCACTGGAAAAACATAAGCTACAAACGCAAATGCACACACAAGTAGGTCAAAACGGCCTCTATCGTGGCTGCTGTAGTCATCTCTGCAATGGGAACTGATGAGACATGAGATATTAAAGAAGTAAAGTCAGGGTTTCTAGGAAGCTTGGTCAGAGACTTTACTTATTAAAACACTTAATTGTGTGTCAGCAGTTTTATTTTAGCTAGAATTGATTTCACAGAAGTTTAAAAATTAACAGTGAAACATGATCTATGTTGCAGAACAAGAAGAGGAAATTGTCAGCAGCTACCAGTCAAATGCTAATAGGTCTTTCAGAGCATTCAGACTAGTGACTAATGAAATGACAATAAACCATAGGAAGATGGATAGAAGCCAATTTCTCATCAGCGTGGGAGGCTCCTTGTGTAAGTAGGTCACAGAGGCCACCTGCAAGGATCACGCAGTTTGGACTCCAGTGATAACACGCGACATAACTGATTCCTATGATAAGATCTGTGTAAACTGTGTGTGTAAGCGTTTGTGTAAACCTGTGAGTGCAAAAGAAGAGGGCCAGAGAGAGGCTGTGTAGAAGAAAACAATTAAAATGTCAAGAAAGCTCAGGTTTACCAAAAGCTACATGATGAATGATAAATTGCCACTTTTGCTTTCCTACCACCTCAGTAACAAACTAGGATAAAAATAGTTGGGCTTCAGGATGGCGGACTGCCCGTTCTTCTGCAAAGACAAAGACAATGTTTTGGCAGCGTGGACTATAGGGAGAGAGAGGAGGGGGAAGAAGGAAGCTGGAGACAAGAGGGAAGTGATGGCTGGGGCAGACAGGATGCAGGAAGGAGGAAGAAGTAGGAAAAGTGGGCCACGTGGCAAACAACAATGTCACCACTCACTCCAGTTTCCTTGTGTGTGTGCGTGTTTGTTTTGACTTGACTGGCAAAGTGAACCAGACACCCCTCTACTCTACTTACTCCTTTTCTGTGCTGCTCTGGTAAATTCTTCCCCATTTTATTTCTCAGTGGTGGAGGCACATGGGAAACACAGATGGCGAGAGAGGAGAGGTTGACATGTTACATGATGTCAAACTTTACACTGCTGCACCATCACTGTGTGACTTTCTAGCTGCAACAGGGCTCTGTATTGAGGCCAGCCAAAGCAGGAAAGTGTTTGAACTCTGTGTGTGTGTGTGTGTGTGTGTGTGTGTGTGTGTGTGTGTGTGTGTGTGTGTGTGTGNTGTGTGTGTGTGTGTGTTTGATCTTCATCTCTATTGCACATCTAATCAGTTGGCTGTACTTCCTCCCAGGAAGAATATGATGTCCTGTTTTGAATCATATGAAAAACAGAGAGAAGGCACTGCCATTTTTCTGTACCCTCCTTCATAGATTATCTCGGTACTGATAAAGGAAAGTTACCTTAGTTACCTGTGAAATGAATTAACTTATTAATGCATCTCTACATGCACCCCTTGGAAGTCAGGACACAGCTTCTGAATGGTATTGTTCTATTAAAAACCCTCTTAAAACAACATGCAGCCCTCATTTGGTACATCCTACCAGAGCCTCCATCTGTTTTGACTCTGCAGCCCTGTCAGCCTTCCTGCTATCTCACTACAGATAAAATGCAAAGGGCTCTGTCATGTAAAGTAAAAAGAAGCAGAGCCTCCAGAGTCTGCTGGTAGTGATGTGGGCATACTGTTGTGTGGGTTGCTTCAGACTTATTGCAGGAGAAAGCCAAACCAAACAGGCTCCAAGTGCACAGAATGTATCTTTATGTGATTCCAGGAAAGATTCATGACTATAATTAGCATTCAGGCACAGTACTTTCGGATGTTATTGCACTGTAATTACTTTACAGTAGCATATATACTCTATAGCATTAATAGAGCTGAACATACGCACAGTGCTACAGATTAAAATCCTAACTTTTCCATTGGTCAAAAAACCTATTAAGATCCTAACACAATATCTGGCACTGATGTAAACTCAACACTCAGTGAACTCACTAACCTGTCCAGCACAGTGCTGTTAAACAATGGCAACAATATCCTCCGTGACATTACTTAGCACAGTGCTGTAACATAACAGACGTCTGCTGACAATTGTTAGGTATTAAACAATCTCAGGGCCTATCCTTAAACTAATGTTTGACGAATTTTACAAGTCAAAACTCGTAGCTTTGGCTTCAACAGTCTCAGAATATCCAAGTGTAATGCTCACTCTCTCTCAGAGCCATGCGCCCGCACACATCCACACACACTTAAAAATCTATTTGCAGTTGAAATTTTGAATGTCACCCAACTTTGACCTCCCCAAAAAAAAAAACGCCCACAGTCATAGCTACTCACTCTACGGTTGAATGATTCACACATCAGCTTGTTTGGGCTGAGTGAACGGTTCAGTGGTTTCTGTGTGTTGACTGGACATGTCTGCTGCAGCCTCTCTGGGGAGTCACTCTGCTGGTCCCTCAGGGTCACAACCAGCCCCGGGAAAACTTGTACTGGCAACGGCGCGATGCTGCCAGGGCTGGAGCTCTGCCGCTGTATCACACTCACTAACTACTGCATGAGGGCAACAGCTCAACACTGCTGCAGCCCAGTTTCACTCTCTTTCATTTGGTTTCTTAAAAAGTGATACAACTAAATGTTTTAGGCTGAAGTAATCACCACAACTAGGTAGGCAACAAAGAGTACCCACAAATACTCAAACCATGTAAAAGAAAACCCAGGTGGTCTGAAGGCAGTGCAGTGTAGAAACCACACAGCAACAAGTGGTTAGTGGAAACACCCACCCATTTGAGCAAAGCCATATAATGATGTAAAAACAAATTTGATGCATTTATATCAGCAAGAAACTGTTTTCCAGACAAACCATGACTCAAAATTCAGGAGCAACTGAAAGTGTACAAATCACCTTTGGTTGCTAACTTTTAACCTTTACTTTAATTTTCCATGCAGCTTTTTATGATCTGCATAAAAGTACCTGGCTGGAAATCAAACCTCTCTCACACACACACTCAAAGAATATCCATCTCTCTCTTCAGCCCACTCTAATTACAAAATCCCTCATCTGAAATATGTGATCCTGACAGCATCTCAAGTGCCCACTTTCACCCTCCACCTCCACTCTCCATCTCTTCTTGAGTCTGTCATTTCTGCAGCAGAAAGCAGAGGGCAGCTGTGAATGCTCCACAAATTCGTACACAGACTGATATCGATGAGTGTGTGTATGTGTGTGAGGGCTGTGTATGTGCAAGTGGTCTTGGGTAGGTTGGAAAAAGTTGCCTGCAGTGTTTTTGTTTTTTTTTCCTTCTTCTCCCTTATTCAATTAATAATTATCATGGGATCATACAAGTAATAACACAAAACTCTGAAAACACATGCACAAAGAAGAAAGTGAGGAACACCTCACACACACACACACACACACAGACACACACACACACCTTCTACAATCCAGGGGAGTCATAACCACTACAAGAGATTACGTGCAGATTAAAATAAGAATGCATACAAACAAGGATTACAGCAGATTATCATTATGTCACTCTTGGCAACACAACCAAAGGGCTCCACATTCATTTGTTCATTTGCCATGTCATTCACTGAATGATTTATTCTTTTGTTGTGGCAGTTTTGGGCACGAGTGGAGTTTGGCAACCTCACAGGGTCACGCAGCGTCAATTTGAACATTTTTTCCATCAGTGTTCATTTGTTCAGCCTTTTGACTCATTCTGCCACGACTGAGATAAAATCTGAGTGGAATCAAAGGGGATTAGAGATTATTATAATTCGTTCATGCTGATCAATCGTCAGCATAACCTCTGACTTTGTGAACACTGGCAACACATTGGATAATCTAATAGGTTAATGCTCTGGTTCGTTTCCAAATTCAGTCAATCAGCTCCAGGATAAAACTAGAATTACCACCTCACAGTTGTATGACCTCAACAGTTCATTTCCCTGAGCTCAGACTCGTTTAATATATGCAGTGAGACTTTAAAGGAATTTTATAAATGGGTATTTACAGAATTTATTATAATGAATTTGACCGTGACCTTTGACCTTTGACCACAGAAGTGAATTTATCGTTGGGTTCAAGTGAATGTTTGAGCCAAATTTGTAGAAATTTCCATCAGGAGTTACTGAGATGGATGAACAGCCTGGAAACCCACTGCCTCCAGTCATCTAAAGATTAAATATGACACTTAAGAAATGAATTAGTAACAGACCATCACGTTTACTGTCCAGTGAATGACTTATTTTACCTTGTTTAATCTCTATTTCGCTCTGGCGATGGTTTTGCTTACTGAATAAAAGAGATCCTATGTCTGTCCCAGATCCTCCTCTTCTTTCTTTTCCTTTCTTCCTCTAAGGTTTGTACAGAAGCAGAATCAAAGAGTTTTGAGTGGTTTTATATGGCACCAATGATAAGTAGGTTAGTTGAACATTAAGTACACATCCCCTGTGGGCTTGAATATTGAATGAAGAAGTTTCCATGAACATTTTGATAACTGTTTATCCACCTTTAATACTTTGGAACCATAATAAGTTTAAAGTGACCAGAGCTGCTTCTGTTCTTTATTCTTTATTACAAAAATGAATTATGGCTTAATACTTGATGATTTCATCAATACTCTACACAGCACAATGTGTGTAGAGTATTTTTTATTTGACAATGTGTGAACGTGTTTGTGAGTTTGACTCCCTACCTGATGAATCAGTAACAGTAATCATTCCTGTCAGGCACATTGTCCAAATATGGTCTGCTGTTCCTTCCTACTCAGAAACAAAGTGAAAATAAAAAGTAAATATGATGCATGTCCAGCATGTGTGGTGTATTACACTAAAATGGAAACAGTAGCAGATCTGTGTAAGATGCACCACTGCGTTAATTTGAATATTTGTACATTAACATGAGACAGAAGTACCTAGCAATATTATGTTATCTTTAGTTCTTCTTTCTATATCTGTCTATCTGCCTGCCAGCTGTCTGTCCATCTGTCCACACATCTTCCATCCATCCCTTTCCTCGCATAGCCATTTTAACCACATCCTGCTCCATGGCATCCATTGCTGAATGTTGCAATACCATGAAGGCTCAAGTTGGGTTCCACACTGTGGTGACATCATGGAAGATATAAGAAGCCAACATGGCACCGGCGCTCTAGCCTGGCAACTTCTTGATTGGTGGCTGCCTGCCTGCCTGAGAGGGACGTCAGGTCAAGGAGTCACGGGCAGTGCAGTCTGTTCCTGTCAACCCACCTGACTGTCCTTTTATAACTAGCTGCTGAAAGCTACAACTATCTGATATTAAAAATCACATCCTAAGTCTGACACTGTCCATCAACGTCTCTACATATCCAGTTTTAACAGAGAGGTCATTGTACACTGCTCCTGTACAGTCTGTCACTGGAGTATGATGAACACGATACACACAACACAACCAGTGATAGGGAATAAAGCCACAAACTGACATATGCCTTCCTGCAACAGCAGCTCAACGGGCGTCTGCTCTTAATGCACCTCCTGGGACTAAAATACACTCCTGGGTGGATCTCAACCTGCAGGCAGTTGGCATTACTTACTCACAGACTTCATGATAATAATGACTCCTTACCAAGGATTCATGCCAGCTGCTGTGGTTAAATATAAGGACAGAGTTCTGTTTGTTTCATTACTTTAATATGGCTTCAACATAGCCGCCAATAAACGTGCATCATCAAAGCCTCATATTCATCTCATTTATCATTATGTACTCCACCGGCTATGCTGGCTGACACATGACACAGTACATAGCAATGATTATGAGAAATAAAGACAGAGAGAGGGAGAAAATAAGTAAGAAACACACATGCACAAGATTTTGTTGAAAGGATTCAGACACTTTCCCTTGAATGATGTCCTGTTGTTTTCATTATTTAAAAATGAATTGGCTAAATAATCTATTTCCCTTTATCTCTTTAAGTTTAACTCAACTTTAACCTCAAACATTTTAAACATTTAAAACAGAGTTCCACTGCCATGTAGTCTCAACAAAGTTTAGAAAACAATAAACTGTATTCTACATGAAAACAGTCTCAAGTGCAGTTTCATAGTGCAAATCCACTTAGTGAACCAAGTGCTGTGTGTAGGGTAGAGTGTGTCTTTGAGGGGAAAGTGATTAGTTAATATTGTTAATTTTTCTATGTACCGTATGTGTGTCTCACTCATTCTTTCTCACCAACTTCCTGTCAAAACATCCATAAACATTCCTCTGGATGACTCACATCCCTTGCTCTCTCCATCTCTCTACATCGCTCTCTTTTTTTAATCCGTGCCTTCTCTCGCTTGGCGTTCTTCACTTCCTTCCGATCTTGCTCAAACACTGAGCAAAAAACACATGCTTAAGTCTCCCTCACTCAAAATGTTCTTGGCGGGCTTTCTGCTCCTCTCTAACTTGGTTGATTCATTCTCCCACTGTCTTAAAAACACTCACATGGTCAGTCAGTGGGTCAGACTACAGTACACGCTGACTCACCCTCAATCAAACAGGAAAAGAACTGTGTGTTCATGAAAACCCACATGTAACCTATTAACACTATGTGTGTATGTCCATGTCTGTGTGTGTTTGTGTGGTGTGGATGGTGTTTACAAAGACACACTAGGGTCTTTTACTTGCCCTGTGTAACAACCACTCTTTGTAGTCACCCTCTTACCATCGTGAGTGAAACAGGGGGATACTGATTGGTATTCAGACCTTGAAGTGTTAGCTTTAAGCAAATGGTGCACACTCAACATGTGCATTTTTGTGCACGTGTGTCTGTCCTGCAGTGTGAAGGAGGAGTTAAACAAGGCCAACTTAATCCATCACCAGCAAAGCTATGAAATTACAGCTGTTGCCACAGTCAGGTTTCTCCTAACCCACTTCTCTATGAGGACTCATACTGACACACAACACCAGAAGCATCACTTCTTTAACTGTGTTGTTGGCAGCCACAACTGAAGTGAAAATGAGGCAACACAATTAAATAAAGAGCAAAGTTCATTATTAGGACTAAATACATCCTGAGGAGCTTGTACAATTGTGATGTGTTTGTGTCGTAAACGTACAGGACATTTAAATTGGTATATAATCCAGAATGGGTTTGGTGAAGACTTTGTGGTTGTGGTGGACACCTATTTTGAGAGTACAGAATATATTCATTGTTGAAGTGATTTGTTGAGCTGCTTGACAACTTAATTTCTACTTTTAATAAAAGTATATCCATCCATCTGTCCATCTATCCATCTATCTATCTATACCCTAGTTCTCTTGCAAGTAAATGCTTTAACTAAATGCATAGTGATTGTGATTTTCACTATATGTATGTGCTGCCCCTCAGTTGGTTATATTTCCTGATTCACTTTCACACTTTTTTGTCTTTACTTCTCTCTTCTTTAGGTGTTTTAACTCCACAGTGTCTTAAGTGTCTTTGTTAATTTACTTAAAACACAATATTTTTTGATATCTTGGAAATGTGGAGCACCTTTTTGTTCACGGTGCAACACAACACAGTGTTATAGCTGCTACACTTGTACATGTGTAGTGACACAGGGATGTTTGCTCAGATAGATGCTTACAAACACCGTGATGAAGGAGTTAGCAGATCGACAATCAGTGTCTTGTTGTGTTTTGCGGTGAGAAATTTTTTCTCTTTGACGACACTGAAGCCAAACATTGTTAAAGATGATATACGCTCCGCCTGGCTTGTGATGCATGTGGGGAATCCCCCACTAACGGTCTGTTTATGATGTGGCTGTAAAAGCAGGATTGAATCTGTAGCGATTGTTGCTTTACAACACCTTCAGAAGTCACTGAACTGCTCTCAGCGCCTGATCGAGTGCTACTGCAGTGAGAAAAGGGAACCTTTCTGCCTGTCACTGTGTTTTCTGTGTATATAGCAGGGGACACATGTTACAAAAACACTTTCACCCTCTTCGACATCCCTGCCTCCTACTACATTTTCCCTCTTCTCTTGCCATCCCCTCTTGTTTTTTTTCCTTCTCTTCCCCCGTTCATTGCATTCCTGCTAACCAATCCTGCCTCTGTTCTCACTCGTATCCCCATCTGTGTTTATGTGTGTGTATATGTGTGTGTGTGTGTGTGTCTGTGTGGCCACGTAGGACCCTGGAGTTTGGGGATTGGTCCGCCCACTCCCTCCACTGTTAACTATGTAGCTACTGGTTAGATCCAGTGTACTATGAGCAGAAAACACAGCAAACCAAGAGAAAAAAAGTCACTACTGATAAATAAACTTTAAACAGCCCAGTTACCATGGAAATGATACCAAGACTGGAGTGAAATTATATCAATTTACTAGTGTTGTGGACTTTTCCCTGGAATGAGCTGGAGCTCACTTAGCACCTTATATACAAAGCCAGTAATAGAGTGGGGGCTCTGCAACAACAGAGAAAGTGAGTACAACTTAAACAAACATCCATCCTTAAAGAAACACTCCCTTGTTTTGGTATGTCCTCATAACGCTCCCAAATCCTCACATTTGCTGCCACTTCACTGTGTATATTTTTAAACTAACACAGTTTATAGTTGGGTTTGAAACATAAACTGTGAAATGGGCAAGAACAGTGGGCTTTGGAGGCTCTATTGAAAAAGACATATCAGATAAACTCAAGTGTCCCTTCATCAACACCAACAGTCATCTTCATTTGAATTTACTTTGAATTTACTAATTTCACACAATTGATCTGCCAGTGTACTCTGAAACTCTGAAAAGCATGTGGTGTTTAGGTCTTCCAGTTGACTCAACATCTTCAAATATATATCCATATGTTGTTTGAATGACTAAATAATATATATTTATTTATTCATTTTAATTTGAGGACCTATAAAGATTTCACAAGTACCTCCTTCAGTGGGAGTACTACTGGTTGGGCACCTAATAAAACCAGGAAGTGTTTTTGCATGTTAATATCAAGTGCAGACACGCACTAAGGCCCTAATAATATAATAACCAAGTGTCTCTAATTATAATCCGGAGTAAAATCCAGAGGCTTTTTGGAAATGATGCAATTTCGCTGAGTATTTCTTTCACAAAATGGACTCAACCCCCTTTTTCCACTGCATGGTTAACCAACATAAACATTTGACAAGCCTTGTTGCCATGGAATCGTGTGAAGGCTCGGCTCCTCACTATTAACCATAGCAACTCTGACTGATAGGTTGACTCGGTAGCTGGATGAGTATCTGATAAGCTGCAGAAAAGACTGGCTGCTTGTAGCGCGTTTAAAGGTATTAAATGAATGAGGAAAATTGCTCATTGCGAATTCCCTGTTGAACAAACTCCATGCAGTTTTATTAATAGTTGAAAAATGCATCCAAGAAAGGAGAGAGATAGAGAAAAGAGGAGGCTGATAAATAGGAAATAAGGAACAAATGAAAATATGAATTATGATGAGACAGAACACACAAAAAGAGACATGGCAAGAAAAAGGCAAAGATGGTGAAGGTGAAAGAAAAAAAAAAAAACGGAGTAAAACCCAAGCCACGTGCTCCTGGTCTTTGTCAGTGAACAGGGTTCTCCCAGCTCCCACTCTGCTCCCTGACCGGCTAAAGCTGCCTCTCTAGTTACACTGTTTAGTAGCACGTGCTCCACATTTTCCTGTCTAAATGAGCCCAATGTGTCTCCATCAGTGAACCCACTGTAAATTAATCTCTTTGTT
This sequence comes from Rachycentron canadum, assembly GCA_038496675.1. NCBI lineage: Eukaryota > Metazoa > Chordata > Actinopteri > Carangiformes > Rachycentridae > Rachycentron > Rachycentron canadum. The sequence continues at coordinate 10,889,142 of CM076670.1, forward strand.
GTCTAACAGCCGAGGCAGGGACGGGGTCCGGACAATGAAAAGGAGGAATGACTGTGGGCGAACGCCAAAAATAGGCATCATCATTAGAGATAAATGAGGAAAGTGTGTCCAAAAATGTGATCAATCACTTACACAAGTATAAACTGAAATGCCCCTAATCTAATCATAAATCATTACACCTCTCAGGTCTCAGTACCTAGACAAAACTGATACTGTCACCATGTGCGTATTTATGAGGTTTTTTTATATACTGTTGAAAAGCAGACTCACAATAAACCATCAGTGCATTAAAGCATGCATGACTGAAAGACTGAGTGGATTAGTGAATGAAGGAAAGATGGATGTGAGATGGGCGAATGAATGAATGACTACATTAAGAGAGAGAAACATCTGTCCTTCAAATTGCAGATTGTCTCCTTTTGATTGCTTGGATCAATACAATGATAAATAAAGATGTCAAAAGATGAGTATTTCCAAACCACTTTGATGCTCTCTGATGAATAATAAAAGGTCACAGTGGAGCACAGGACTGCAAAGATTTCCCCTGAATGTGTTTACCGATGCTTTTTTGACTCTACACAGCTTTGATGCATAGATTATTAATCCATTATTGACAGACAATCAAAGCACACTGATTTTAAAATCCCCTGCATTTAATCAGCTTGGCTCGCACACGAGTCTCTGTTGTATCACTACTACTTTATTATCAGAGTCTAATGGGATATCCTATTGACTGATACACACCTCAATGAAAGTAGGATACAAACTTAAAAGAGACAAATGTGGAATAGACTACGATCGGGTCTTGGTTTACTTCATGATAAGGGAGGTATCAGTTTTTAGCTTTTCCTGAGAGATTCACACTCTTTGTTTACTGCATCTTGGAATAATCTCTGGATACACTCCAGTTTTACACTTTGATGTGTAAATGTGGAGACAACCAGACCCACGGGGAGTCTCACAAAGTCAAATTGCATTACTTTTTTACTCTGCAGCTACAAAAAACTTATTTTATTCAACTTAAGACTTGGTGTAAGTCAGTGTGACAACCACCCTGCTGCACTCCCTGTCTTTTCTCTCCATTAGCCTACTAGGAATTCTCCAAACCTGTTAAGTCGTCGTATTCCTCACGCTAGGAATAGAATGTGGGTCAATGCCAGCTCAGTAGAGTCCACATGAGCTTACCAACTACTGACGCCAGCAGCTACACCACAGCTGCCGCCAGGTTACATTATAACCGCTCGGCTCTCCGTGTGTCACCATGTCCAAAGGAGTTTGATGTGTGATGGTGCAGGGGGAGTCCAAAGTTAGCTCCCACACCTGACGGCCGTGCACCGTCATCACTGCAGCCGAGGGGGGGGTCATTCCTGACATGATGTATGACTGGACCCCCTACCCCCTTGTCTCCTGTTTGCCCCCACCACGACTGTCTGATGAAGGTGGCTCACTCCCCCTCACTCAGCTTTGTCTCTACTTCTAAGTTTATAAGTAGGAAAGAGAAGGAAGGTGGTGGTGGTGGTGGTGGGGGGGTGCAGCTAAAACATAAACCTAAGACACAACCAGACACAAGTGTCTTTCTTTAAAAAATTCCATATTCATTTTTTTTATCATTAAAAAGTGATGCTGAATGTCTTTGACGACCAGAGCATGACACAAGTGTTGATTTCCAGTCAGCCATTAATGTTGGATTAGATTCATTCACAGGTGTGCTTTAAAACAGTTTGGGCCAATCCCAGCAGAGAGCAGAGGCTGTCCATTGCATGATTAGGCTATAAAGCTGCATATGCTACATTTAGCCTACCTGTGGGTGGCGGACTCAAGTTTAACCTCAAGGCTTTAATCTTCCTGATATGAAAGTCTGGCGTGATTTTGTCACTTCTTGTAAAGTCCACGTTGTTTCCTAATTCCCTGCCTTTATTGGCCCATCCACTAACATATGGCCCAGATACTATAGGCTGTAGAACAAGCGGAGCTAGGCCAAAAGCACCGACAAAGGGCCCTTTAATGTTTCTTTGTCAACAGTTTGATTTAGGACCAGACACAAAGACAAGCCCGGAGCTGATAAACGGACTTGTTGGTCTAAACCGTGGAGCCCTATCACTTAGCACAGCCGCCTGATCAATATGTTCGATCGGTTTCGAGGCCGGTTATTGTTAGTGTCTTTTACCTCACAGTCGTAGAGGTCCGTTAGCTGGTCGATAATCCACTCCTCCAGGTTCAGTCTCTTCCTCAGCTCCTTGCGGTCGTATTTGACGGTAACGCGTCCCTGCTTCCGAACGGGTGTCTCCGGTTCCTCCGTGGTGCCGGCCGGCGTCTGGAAATATACCCGGGGTTGCGGGCTCGTCTCCGGGCTTGTTACAGCAGCCATGGTCGCTCGGTTTGTTGGCGGGGGGTGAACAAAAAAAAAAAAACAAAAACCCGGAGGTGTGGAAGTGTGAAAGGGGGCGACGGAAAGGAGGCGAGAGGAGGTCTGAGGACGAGCGGCCGGTCGCTTTTCCGCACTGAAAAATCCCGACTGATAAATGTGTGACTTGAAATCCCCCGAAGAAACAACGTTGGACCTGATGCTTTTGTTGCCCAAAATCGCTCAGAGGGACATTGGCAGTGATCGGCCGCTTCCACAAAACAAAAGGGGACGACGGAAACGGAGAAACGTAAAGTGTAACCGGCTTATTCTGCTATTTACAGCATGAAACTCTGCTTCTATAAAGAGCGAACAGCAGCAGCGGAGCCGGCCTCAACTCTTCATTCAGTACAAAGAGAAATCACACTCTCTCTCTCTCTCTCTCTCTCTCTCTCTCTCTCTCTCTCTCTCTCTCTCTCTCTCTCTCTCTCGCTCTCTCTCAAATGCACACACCACACACACAGATATGTCCTGGAGATACCTCAGGCAGCCAGTCCACGATTGTCTATAGCAAATAGAGGCTTGGTGAATCAGGCTCACAGATTGTATTTGTTCTTTCAAATACACAGAAAATAAAAAAGAAAAAATAATATGCATCAGTACAAAGTTTTAAGATTTAATAGGGTTTATACATGGCTGATAGTAGGTTTTGGACTTTTATTCACTCTGCACCACTCTCTACATTATGGTGCTGTCGCTGCTGTTTCTGCAGCGTCATGACCTAGCAACACATAAATGGGTGTGTGTGTGTGTGTGTGTGTGTGTGTGTGTGTGTGTGTGTGTGTGTGTGTGTGTGTGTGTGTGTGTGTGTGTG
>CM076670.1:10896966-10931966 GCA_038496675.1 Rachycentron canadum
CTCTCTCTCTCTCTCTCTCTCTCTCTCTCTCTCTCTCTCTCTCTCTGCCCCCACGAGAGGTGCGTGCGTGCTCTGACTGGGCTCGAGCGCATCCGACGTAGCGCGACTAAAAAAAAAAAAAAAGCAGTTAGATTGTGAACACCCCACACACACACACACACACACACACACACAGACACACACTTTAAAAACCAGTCGACCAACTGTTATCCGCTTTCCTTTCAAATTTGTACCCCTCTCTCTCTCTCTCTCTCTCTCTCTCTCTCTCTGCTTCCACCCCCACCCCCCTTCAGAGTCCGCTCTCCTTACTTTAACACGGTTCAACACACTTCAGACCAGGCTCTACAGCAGAGATCATCAAATTTAAACATCAATGACAGATATTTAGTTGCCTTTGTGCTAATGCCCCACTTTAAAAGACTTCAATTCATTATCCACTCTGATCTATTCAGACTAAGTCAATAGCTTAACCTTTGACAAACTTTTTGACTTCTATTATTTGCCATTGTGTGCACTGTTAACCTGCCAGAGCAAACCATTACATACAAAATACCCATTAGACTCGCAGTGCATTGTGCAGCACTTTGTCTTTGCAAAGTATTTAAACAGGTTTCCAGTTTGCCCAGGGGCTTAACTGCTTCAACTCTATTTGAATGCTTATTTGACTTGTTCCCAACAGTTAATGTCTCCTCAGGGATGTACAAAATGTTTACAGGAAAGATTTTCACACCTACTATATTTCACACTTATCAGACTCACGCTATTATCTAAGCCAAGATAAAAAATAGATCATTAAATATATCACATGTTTGAATATGTAATTTTTCCGTTTAAGATTAGTCAACACACTGTGGCCTCACATAGGTGAAAAGCAGCTGGAGCAGCTGGATGTTCCAGTTCGGGACAGGTTTTGGAATTTAGCTTCTACAGGCAACATCTCCAAGCTATGGCAAAGATAAAACCACTGAAGGTGTTCAGTTAACAGGAAACCTGTCCCATTTTTTCACAGTGTGTCCATTGTGTTGTAACAGCAGGGAACCCCACACCCCGGCCAGGCTGGTTAATAACAAGAGTTTTAATAATAATAGCAGTGTGAAGTGAAGGGGGAGGTAAAGACTGGGAGAGTGAATTCATAATGTCTCTCTTTTCTTTGGAGTGAGTGTGTCAACATGTACACATTGCTGTGTGTGTGTGTGTGTTAGTGCGCGCACGTGTATCATACTGGCTCAAGAACCACTTCATGGACGACTGTTGCAACAAGACGTAGAAACCTGAATTATTCAGTGTGCATGTCTGAAACTTACAGTTCAGTAAGCACAGACAGCCCAAGACACAATCATATACATTCATTCACATACTGTAATTTAAATGTATATGCATGTTTCCATATAAAAATATTCATATGCAGCCAACATACCTTATGTGTCACTAAATAAAAGAGAAAATGTGTATGTAGAATAGCTGTGTGCATCTGCATCAGCACACCAGTTAAACAGACTGTCAGCAAAATTTGGGTCTTTCAACATCATGTCAGATACATACCCCTGCAAAGGAAGGTCAGGATAATGTTAGCATGTAATATTAAAACTGTGGAGGCCTTGTAGAGAGTGAAGCATAGGGTATGGTATGTGAGTGAAAAAATGTCATGTCATGAGCTCAAATAATCTCACTAAGAGCCTCAAACTTGCAAATAACCAGGGGACTGAGCTTATTAGACTCCACATGAGAATAAAGACTGGACATTGTAGCTTGTGTGTGTCAGTGTGTTGCATAGTGCAAGAAGTTCAACAGGAGGACTTAAGCACCACGGGAGGCCACAGATCTGACACAGACCTGCTGTTGAATAGCCATATTAAGTATAGAAGCCCTGTCAAGTTCTTTTGTTAGAATTTGTCAGGAACTACAGTTTCAGTCCTGACCCTTCAACTCAGCTCAGTTTAAAGATGCACTTAACAGGAAGTATGAATTTGACAGTCTTTCTCTTTGACCTAACATTCAGATGTTTGTACTGTTATGTATTTATTTACTTGAGCTTTTCTGTGTTCTGCTATTTTACACTCCTATTCCGCCAATTTTAATAAGGAAATCATGATACATTGCAATAAATCAACGCATACATTAAACCAGTGGCTTGTCATGTATTTGTACAGAGTTGCATTGGTACTTGAACCTGTTTAAAGGATCTGAGTACTTCCTCCAGCACTGGGTGTGTTGAACATTGCAAACTCGTGCACAGCAATGAGATCCTATTGTCTACTCTCAGTCTCTACTTCCTCCTCCAGTATAAACAGATGCCACAACCACAAACTCAAACCTGGCCTGACTTTATAAACATGGCTTTACCAGTCTACTTATCCATTTATTTATTACATACACAGACTGATGGAGCCTCTGAAGCATTGCTCTCAAACATACAGACCTCACAGAGATGAGAGTTTTCTTCCACACAGGGGAGCTGTTGAGCTGCTTCCCCTGTGCTACCAGCTCAGTGAGACCATATAGTGAAAGAGCGCTATGATAAAACAATCTGAGGACAGATTTGTCTTTACTTTGTGTGATCATTAATTGGTCTCTTACCATTGCACATTTTTGCAGTAAGAAAAAGATTACATTTTGTTTGTTGTCAAAGGTTGGAGTCAACACCTGTGAGGATTTACCAGTAACAGATAATGATTAAAACCGGGGTCAGCTTTAGGCATAGGCCACCTACACTGTTGCCAAAGACACCATCAGCTGGAGGGATGCCAAAAAGGTGAAAGAAATATTTTGTAATTGTTCCTTATCTACTTTTAAAAGTCTGTTTGTGATGTCCAGTTCATGACTTACATACACCTACATGCTGACATAGGTAGCTTATCAGTTATAAATCCAGATGTTTGCTTCTGCGCCACTCTCCTCCATTAAATCACTGAAGGCTTTGAGAGAAAGTGACTCACTAAGCCGTGAAATATTTAAAAACAATTGTTAGTTAGTCAGATTCTGTCTCTTAGCCTGTCACTTTGTTAATGCTGAGGTTAAAGAGTATCTGTTCCAGTCCAAATCCAGTCCAGACCCTCCTGCAAAAGATTTGCACTGTAGGTAGCCCTACAGAGTGCACTGAAAGTTGTATAATTAAAGAAAAACCACAAGTGACAGACACATAGTAACACACCAGCTCCTTAGAACAAATGATTGTCATGTAGAGGCATCAAAGACACTGTAGCATGATAATGTTAAAATTATATAGAGACATGAATAATGAGGTTCTATACTGTATCCTGGAAATGGTTAAAACCATGATAGTATAGTTAAATATGACATAATAAAGTATTATAAAATTATTAGAATTGTCATTTTAATAGAAAAAGCTCTGAACCCTCAGGGAGGGTAGCAAACATGTCACCTAGGGCAGAGACGGCCCTGATTGAAAACTAAGATATGTTAAATAGAATAAAGTGTATTCTGTTTCACACGCTGATTAACATGACTTCAGGCATGGTAATCTGAATCACTCTCTCTTTCTGCATAGTTGTTTTCCCTCAGAGTAATAAATCTAATTGTGCCTCAGTGCCTCGCTGCACCTTATACTGTTTGTATAATGTGCTGTTGTATGTACAATAGTCTCTTTTATAGGTTCTTTTATGAAGCTGCACTTACATTTAGATCTCTGTGATAAGTGTGCACATACACAGGTAGGGTGCACAGCACTCGTAAGTTCACATTCCTGACTGTTGCATAATCAAACCAGCTGTGTGGAGGAGGAGGAGGGCAGTGGCACCACACAACCACTAGATGGCAGTATAGGATTCTGCTGCAGCCAACATGAGTGCAAACATTTTGAGGCAGTGGTGTAGAGGATTAGCAGCAGCTAAAGTCATTGTGGACTGTAATGAATGGATCCCAGAAAAAAATCATACTTTTTGGCCATACCAATCTTCAGTGCCTGTGAATGCCTCTTCTGGGGAAAATTGCAACCAGCACTTTGCTTACATGCCCACATGAAAGCGTCTCTTAAAAACACATCCATAGTTAACCTGCTTTTGTTATGGAGACAAATGGATCCAGTCCTCAATGAACTGTCAGCAAAATCTCAACAGGGCTGTGAAGAGTAATCTGATCAAGTTTTTATTGCTACTGTTGACTGAATCAGGCCCTTCCCATGAAAACCAGTATGTGCATGTGTGTGTGTGTGTGGGCATGTGTCTGTGTGTGTGTGTGGAGAAAGCACAGTGTGTGGACCGACAGTGAATATGCCTGTGTGTTCGTATACAATGTGTCTTTGTGAGTTCTTGGCTTTGCGTTGGAGAAAAGGATCTGGCTGTTACTAGAGAGAGAGAGGGAGAGAGAGAGAGGGAGAGAGAGGGAGAGAGACATAAAGATAGTGTAAAAGAGAAATGAGTGGTTGGGGGTCTTCCCTTTCTGCACAACATCTTTTCCATGTGTCTGTCCCTTGCTTTGTTCCAATTTTAACCTCTGTTTCCCCCCTTTTCTGTCTTTTCTTAACCCTCCTTCCATCATAATTTTTTCCCCGAGTGCACTGTTATGTATTCCTCCTTCCCTATATCTCTTCGTTCACTTGTCCTTTCTTGCTTTCTTATTCAGAGTCCTTCACACACTTAGATTTCACTGTAAAAGGATCAGACTAACTACATCATAGCTCCCTTGAACACACAAAAAAGTAAATACCTGACCATGATTAGATCTCACATCACAAGTTAATTTTATTTTCCCCCTATAAGTCCCTCTTCTTTATCTTCTTTTACTATCAAACAAATACTTCCCTCAGGTCTGCTTGTCCTCTTTTGCTCCCTTTCTTCTCTCAGAATTATCTCCTTCCTTTGTGGTCCTATGAAAGGGGTGAGTGGTGGGTAGACTCAGAAATTAAACTTGTGCTTTTACTTTAAAATGCAATCAGCAGTAAGCAGCATGCAATATTATGCTAACAGCTCTATGAGGCTGTATTTGTTATGCAGAATTGTTCTTTAATCAAAATGCTAACATCAACTTGTTTAGTTGGTATAATGTTTACCATGTTCAGTGTTGGCATGCTAACATTGCTACATTTCACAACATCACAACATGAATGGACATCAATGTCCAAATGTAGGTTAATCCTCTGGCAATCATGAATCTTAGTACAAAAGTGGGTGTTGAGCTTTTGAAATCTTTGCTGGACTTGCTGGTTGTGCTGGAGAAAATTTCAAGCAATCATCAAAGGCATGAAGGTTAATCTTCTGGGGACCATGACTGTCTGAACAAAATGTCATGGCAATCCACCCATTAATTTTTCAGTGTGAACCAAAGTGGTGGACCAACTGACTGATCCATAGAGATACACTGTTACTATGACTAAAAGTCACCCATCTTTCACTTCACTGACACACACACACATAGTGACTAACTTTTAACATTAACACAGCTGTGATAGATCCTCACGAGATCTTGATCTTATTCTATTACAGTTACAAAACCACCATCTGTGAGCACAAGAGACCTGAGTGCACTGTAGTCAGATTTGCATGGTGAAGCCAAACCATTATATGGAAATATGAAGTTGATTCTGAGGGGAGAGCCGATCAGAGAACAGCCTGCTGATCTACTTTTACTGTTGTTAGGGAACACAAAGTCTTTTGTTCTCCGACTGCACATTTATTCGGATGAGCACTATGTCGCTACTGTACAGGTCTCAGTGACCAATGGGAGCAGGACACCTGTTGGAATGAGAGCTGAGGCAGGGAAAACACAGAGGAGGGGGGAGTGTGTTTCAATGTAACAGTGAAAATAGAGAGACCTAAAGAAAGAATGCATTTGTGAAACAAGAGAGAGAGAGAGCAGGAAGAAACAAAGCATGGGGTGAGTGGAGGGCAGAGGCGGTCTATTGACACCACAGGTGCCTGCACTTCACATGCAGCGTTCAACACAACATTGTCTGTCTAAAAAAAAAGTTAATTTGTGTGCATGAGAGAGGAGAGATTGTTCGTGTGTGTGTGTGTGCATCTTATTATGCACCAGAGAAACACAATATCCCAGCTTATATGTGTGTGTGCTGTGCTGTCGAAAGAATGCATATGCATGCGTCCATCTTGTTTGTTGTCATCTGAGAGGTTGCACTTGTGTGTCTGTTGTGTGCATTGGTTCAAGATCAAATTAATCAACAAGTCTACCTGGACTCACAACTGCAGCTCGACTATAATCAGAGACACTCAAACACATACACACCCCAATGCCAACTTGTCTAGCTGCTGAATTGTTAAACAATGTCTGTCTCCCTCCTGAGGGTCATGTAACACTGACACCAGCACTTTCCGCGCATAAATATGAACTCAAGTGTTCATGATAGATTATTTCTGATCGATTCAGGTTGTTTTGGGGTTGTTTTTTTTTTTTGGTGGTCAAGCAAAAACACACCACCAGTAAGTCGCTCCATCACTCAGTCAGCAGGCTGCAGCATAGCAGACATTCCTGCTGGATGTAGTTAGGGAGCTGGAGAATGAGAAAAAATCTGTTGCTCTATAGTGTGTGTGTGTGTGTGTGTGTTTTAATGAGAAACCCAAGTTGTAATGTTGCTTGGCAGCAGGATTTGGACGGGCTCGGACTGTGACTGTGCTGCCTTCTTTGCTCTCATGCTTCTTAAAACATGAGACGATGCCACTGATCCAGAGGTGGCAGGGCAAAGTTACCCGACGACTTCTTTCCATGGCTTCAATTACCTTACCCCCACTTCCTCTAAATGGTTTCCTCTTTATTTAATGCAGATTTAATATCACCATTCATAAAATATATCTTCAATCTCACAATTTGACTGACTGCCACTCCCTCATTGCTTTAAAATGAACTCTAAGCTGATTACTGGTTTCCAATAACTGTGATATTGGCTAACATGTTTTTAATAAGATTACTGAACTCATTAGTAATCAGTCACTGTCAGCACAAAGGAAAACGATTTAAAGCAATCCAAGGCTTATTTATTTATTTAACATCAAAACAGCTCTTTACATGTTTGCTCCCTACATTTAGAACTGCAGCCTGTAAAAGTAAAAAATGAGCCTTGTGATACAATCAGGGTTATCATGGCTTGTGATCAGAAACTTTATCATTTCATAATTCTTGATTTTTACAAACTAACAGAAGATGTAGGTATTTACCACACAAGGATGGTGTAATGAAAGATGACACAAGGTTGCATTGTAGGAAGTGTACGACGCAACATTTTTAAAAGCTTTATATGATGCAAGGTAGTAAAAAGTCAACAAATCCCAAACCCTGTTGCTTTCATTTTAATGATTGTATATTAAACCTATCTCTTGCAAGTCCCCTGACTATTAGAGGTAAAATATTAAAATGTTGGAGTAAACCTTTAAGCTCCAGAGGAAAGTCTGACTGCACTTGGAGAGGTAAACATAAAGGGCATATAAGCTTTTTACAATGGTCACTGCAGACTGGCCATGGGGAGATTATTTCAGCAAAAGAAAGTGCATGCATTCATGTATCATGTTCATATTACTTGTCATGTACTGTAAATTTGAGAGGACAGGCAGACAAGCGGGCAGACAGAGGAACAAAATTAAAACACACCCCTTTCACACAAACTCTGAACACCCCCCCCCCCCAGCTCTCATTCACTCCGCTCAATCTGACGCCGTCCTTCTCCCTCAGCCTCTCCTCTCGGAATCTGCTCTTTTTTTTTCCCCAACAGAAAACATGCAGGGAGGAGAGGAGGAGGAGAAAAGAAGCAACGCGTCGGAGGAGACAAGACAGAGAGGAAGCAGAGAAAGTTGCTAGAGGAGCGAGAGGGCGAGAGGAGAGGAGAAGGGTCGACCAGATGGGAGGAAGGAAGGAAATGATCTCTATGCGGGCTCAAGTGTGAGATTAAAGGATTCTGCATAAATAAACAAATATATGAATCAAAGCCTATAATAAAAAGGGGAATTATAGGCGCGCCGCCGCGTTGCGTGGACGCGGACAAGACAGCGGCGGTGCGCGCTGAAGCAGCCAAGTCCTCAGTCCTTTTCTCTCTGGATTTTACTCATGTTCCTCAGACTCTCGGCGAGCTTCACTAACTCCTGAAGTCAGTGCCTGAAAAACTTTCCCTCGCCTCGGCCTCTCTCTAAGCTTTCTTTAAAAAAAAAAAAAAAAGAAAAGAAAAAAAAAAAAAAAAGGAAAAAAGAAGCTCCGGGGTGGAAGTGGAGGAAGGAAGAGCGTTTTGTTCCTTCCGAGGAGTCCAGCTCGCCGCAGCCGGGGTTTAGGCGTTGGCACCCGGGCAGGGAGTCCCTCGCCATGGCCGGGGCCAAGCCGGGAGTCCACGCGCTGCAGCTCAAACCCGTGTCCGTCCACGAAGCGCTGAAGAAGGGAGGTAAATTCATCAAGTGGGACGAGGTGAGAATGAACCGTTTGACAGTTTCAGTCCGTGCACTCAGCATTCAGACTCAAACATGTGTCCGTGTAAAAGCCCGTGAAAGAAAAGTTCCTCCTGATGTGATCAGCTCCGAGACAAACAACACGAGGCATGAAAGCCTGTTATTGACAGTAAGCCCACTGTTGTGGAGTGACACGGGAGACTGGTGTGTGTGTGTGTGTGTGTGTGTGTGTGTGTGTGTGTGTGTGTGTGTGTGTGTGTGTGTGTGTGTGAGCTACAGATCAAGTTAATGTGTGTATGCAGTGTACAGGTGTGTGCATACTGCTAGAAACCCACCATAGGTGTGTGGGTGTGTGTGAATCAGATAATCTCGTAGAAAATTCCCCTGTAGTTGCCAGCAGGCAGGCAGTGCTTGAATGTGCTGTGTTGTGTTGAATTCTTGTCGAGCCGGTTTTCTTCGGGCTCATGTTCAGCTCAGACGCCCTTTTACACCCTCTTTTCTGCTCTTCTCTGCCTGTCCCTCCGCTCCACCGGGGGACCGGAGCAGGGAGCACCTGTCCAGCTGGGAACCGGGGAGCTGGGAGCTCTGAGTGCGGAAACATCACCTTGATGTTTCCATTTTTATCCTAATTAACATGTTTGTTCCTACTTTTCTTTCTAAGTTTCTCTACATCATCATCATCCTTCAAAAGCCTGTCCAACAACCCTGGCATGAACTGGTGTCATTGACCCCAATAACTGTGTGTGTGTGTGTGGGAGAGAGAGAGAGAGAGAGAGAGAGAGAGAGAGAGAGAGAGAGAGAGAGAGACACAGGGTACAGGGCCATTCTGTAATCTTCTCCACAGAGAAAGTAGGTGTGTGTGTCCATGTGTCTGAACGGCCATCAATGATTAACTGGGTGGTTGACTGATCCTCTCTGACCTGAGGCCTGTGTCTCAGATTCACCACAGAGCTGCATGTAACGTGTGTGTCAGTGTGCAGATATAAGGTCAGGTGTGGTGTTGACACTTGTACATACATACATCCACACTTAAACATACACCTGTAAACTTCTGCTGAAGAAAAAAAAAAAGGACGAGTATTTGAGAGTAAATTTATCAACAGAGCCTCACACACTTAAAAATGAACACACATAACAATGGTGTGATGTGCCTGCATGTAAACTAGTGTTTATATATGTTCTCCAAAGAAAGGTCTTCTCACGCAAACAGTGAATGCCATATCATTTTGATTTCCTTTTTTTTCCCTCTCACTCTCGAACACACACACACTAACTCTCTCTGTCTCTCTCCATCTCAAAGGGAATTCCCAGGAAATGGTTATGCTGGTGATTAAGTGTGTGAACACTCGAAAACATGTGCAAGTTTTCTTCTTGTCTATCTTTTATCCCCTCTTCCCCTCTATTTGCCACTTCCCCCTAGAATCAACAAATATGTTATGAATAGGGAACAAGTTTTTTTTTTTTTGGGGGGGGGGGTATGTGGGAGAGATGAGAGAATAAATAATTTTTAAAAAGCTAGCAGCTTCCATTTAATAATTTTAGGAATATTTTTGTACATGCTAAAGATGCTTCATTGTTAAAGATCAGTATCATAAAATGAGAGCATGGTTGATTAAGAAAGTTTGACCTCCAACCGCTCCCATGAGCTGTCTTATAAATCCGGACTTGAACGATTATGAAAACTGAAACTGAGCGAAATCCAGAATCCGTTTCAACTTTGACCAGAAATAAGTCTAACTGTTTACTCAGTGCAGTTAATCGGCCTAATCCTGCTTTATGAGACGGGCTTCACATCTTCCATTATCTCTGATTCTGACTGTGGTGAAAATGATGCATCTACTTGGTCTGAACTGAAACTACAGATCGGCCTGTCCATAATGTAAAAGTCTGCTCACTTCACTATAATTACATCAAGTAATGACTTGTGAAAAATCACAATTTAGTTATTAAGTTGATCACAGGATGTCGTCTGGACTTTAGCATCATCTCATATGTCAAGGGAGTGCTGAAACAATTCATTAATGATTAGATTAATAGACAGAAAATTAAATTGATTATCAACAGCTTCCATAACTGGTCCAAACATTCTGGTTCCAGTTTCACAAATGAGAGGAAGAGGTGTTTTTCAGTACAAATCTTTGACCAATAACGACTAAGCGAGTAAACCACAAAACATGAATAAACTAAACAAGCAACTTTAAGAGACATCGTGAGACATTATTAGACTGTGAATCCCCCATAATCCTCTTGCTACTGTCCCAGAATTGCAGCAGCTCTGCTTGTCCCCACAGCTCATTTAAGAAACAGCATATTTTCCTGTTTCGCCCTCTAAAAGTAGATTTCCTGCCAAATCCATGTTGTAAATGCTGTTTTAAGGCAAGTTAAGGCTGTTGTCATGATCACTTACTAAAAATCAATGCAATCAATGAATGACTTATAGCTAAATTACTTACATAACACTGTTTAATTTCAAAGTAGATCTTTTGCTGCTGGGGTCCATCCAAGCACTTAAGCATATCATTATCTGAGTAAAGAGAGGGTTTGTTGCAGTTGAACAGCTAAATGCTCATTATGTTTTTCCTTTATTTAACCTTTATTTAATGGTGGTGTTGAAAGAACTCTTTAAACGGCCAGACTCATCAGGAAACTGTTGTTTTTTTTTTTTGTTTTGTTTTTTTTGTGCTTCGTTGCCTGCTATGAAGGCAGCATTTCCAAATGAAGTTTCTTTTTGTAAAATAAACCAAATCGGTGTTGTGCAGCACAAAAATACACTTTTTTAAGTTTAGAACAGACTCTGGGGACACTGAAAGTTATCCATTTGAAATTAAGCATGACTCAGTCTGGCTCTGTTGTGCAGGAAACAAATGCAATTTAGCTAAATCGTACTAGAAAAATAACTGAACAAATACTAGTTGATTTTGTGTCCACAGGGAATTTACTGAGGTTAATACTTAAGATTTATTGATTATGAAATGCTTCAATATATCCAGCTGTGATCTAACTCATCTCAGAGCAGTGTTTGTGGAAGTTTTAAGTTGGATCTGAGAAGTGAATGGTCTAATGGGGACAGTGGTTATTTCGGTGTCTGTCTGTGCTCTATTAGGAAAGTTGACCAATGGGCTTCTGTCCCAAAAACTTGGTGTGTTCCTTTAAGGACTTAGCAAAGTGAGAAAAGAATTAGGACACACGGAGACCAGAAAGTGCTTGAGGGCAGTGCAGTTTGTTTACATGAAAACCCCGTTTTTGACCCCATCCCTCTCTTTTCCCCCTCGTCCTCATCACCATGTCCTTCTTCCACATGGCTCATATCTTCATCTTCTTTATCTCTCTTCCTAGTGTCCCCTCCATCGTCTGGTCTCACAACAAAACCTCTGTTTCTCAATGGCTTTGGGAATTCTACTGTAGGCCCATCAAATGACACACACACACACACACACACACACACACACACACACACACACATACACACACACACACACACACACACACACTCTGACTCATTCAGGGGGGAGGAGGAGGAATGCAGTCCAAATTGACCCTCTTTTCGTCTGCTCTTCGGCTTGTGTACACATGTGCGCTCATATGCGTGCGTGCGTGTGTGTGTGTGTGTGTGTGTGTGGTTGTTTTGTTCTGGGTGTGTGTTTCACGTTGAATGACTTCCTGTTCGAGCTTGTTGTAAGGCTCCAGAGCCAAACCATTTTCCCTCTCTCTCCCTCCCTCTGTCTTTGCCTCAGCCACTGCTGCCCGCTCCGCCCTCTGCAGCCCGGCCACAATTCAATTTAGACAAATTCCAACTGGAATTCAGTTAAAATTCCTCCTTAACAACCAATTAAACAAACACAGACAGACAGTTTGTCTACAGAGCAGCTTGGTCCTCTGTCAGCGGGCCGTGCAACGCCTTGATATGAACCTTAAAGGAACACAGAAGTCAAATAAATAATCATCTTAACACGTCACGTTATGTTTTGCCTCCTTTCCTGAGTGCTTTATTCCACTGGATTATATCATTATATATAAACCTGGTATTTAAATCCACTTCTGCTGTGCCACTTCCCTGTACGTTATATTTCAGTGTATATGCAGGTTTTAGCATTTAGAAAACAATAGGAATCATGAAAACACTCCACTACAAACACTACATGTTTTTAAGTGCACATTTTGTTCCCACATTTTTGGACTTGATTTGTTTCTATTCAGATTCACAAGAAAACTGTGGCTTGTAAAAAAAAAAAAAAAAGTCGCATGGGATCATAAGTTGTCCAGTAATTGGGAGGTTTTGAGAACGTGACATTCTTTTGAGATTCAGTTTTATGTCCATTTCAATCCCTGTAACATGAGCAAAACACGACGGGCGATAAAATGTTGCATTTCAGGGCTGTTTCCTGCAATTTGGCTGGGGATATTTTGTCAGGTCCCATAGACCCACAGTTCACTTATAGGAGCTCAGAGCAACACCTGAGGAAGTTTAATGCTGTTGTCCTCAGTGTTTATCTGGGCTGTGTTGTCAAACCAGACCGACAGCAGACACGTTTTCGCCCTCATTCAGAGATATCGTGACAAGGCATTATGGGATCTCTTTTAATCATCTGAAGATGAAGTGTGTTTATGTATTGATTGACAGTTCCCTCCCAGGACTTTGTTTGAACCTGGTGAAAGGTGACAATAGCCAAATGTCTGGCTCTATATTAGGTTTAGGTAATGTTCATATTGTAGACTATTTAGACCTATGTTGCTGTCACACATATATATTTGCATAAAGACATAAAGACACAGACCTGAGAACTGGCTACACCTACAGTGAGATTTTAGCTTGAGAATTAATTTTGCAATCTAGCATTTGATATCCTCAAGACAAAAGAAACTAATGCTCTTGTTTGCTTTCTTTCCAAAAATTAGATGAAATGATTGATTCTACTTTCAGGTTTAAATGCTAAATATAAAGCTACGGCCAGTCCGCCTGTACAGCCTGCTTGTGTTCATATGTGCTTGTGCAAACTATTACCAGCTTTATAAGAGGAAAGGTTTTTGTAGAAGAGGTGAGTGCACCAAAATGGTGCACAATGTTATAGACTTCAAAAATCAAAACAAAGGTGAGGATTGTGAAGATTATGTTGCTGAACACAACGTACAAGTATCATAGACTTTTGTTTGTCACAGCCAAAAGAAAAATCTTTTTTTGTGGATGCTAACTTCCAGGTTGGCCAACAAACATTAAATGTTTCCATTTTTTTATGCTACTAAGCTAATGGACTGCCAGGTATCGCTTTATATTTAAGGAACAGACTGGACATATATCTATTTTCCCATCTAACTTTTGGTCAGAGACAAGAATCATTTGTTTCACTTATGCAGTCGAAATTAAAATTGACCAAAACTTAAATTTTATCAACACATTTGTCAGCAGTGTTTTGTTTTTAGTGCCTCTGTTTCATTTCAGAATAAAGGCAGATAATTAAGTTTTTAACACAATGTTAGATGGTGATTACAGGAAGTGTATAATTGTTAATCTTGAACTCTCATTAGTCATAATCCATTAAACAGCAAAAAGTTGACTAAAAACATATTCTCCAGTAAAACACAACCTCTTATGAATCTTCTTGCTGTATACCTGTATTCCCTGCATGTAAGGACTTGTAGAGCAACTCCATGTTGTCTTATTTTTCTTCTTCTGCTTGGTTTTGAGACCTTAGCGTTGCCAACGCAAGAAAACAAGTTGCAAAAGTTCCTGATCATTGTGCTCCTTCAGATGAGATAAAATAGGAAGATTTTCAGAAGCTCTGTACTCATGTGTCTATATTTACTTGTCACACAAGATGCTCTACATTTGATATATGAGAGTACTAACACGAGGAAAGAAGATCCCATAACAGATCTGAAAGCCTTTTGCACCTCAACTGTGACAGCCTGTTTTTTTTCCAAATGAAAACATTTCTCTTCTTAGAAACAGATCTCTTTCATAGGCAGAGGTGCTTTGTCATTGTGACCTTACAGGAGAAAACAATGGACTCTGCTTTCATGCTTATTGTTCATGTGAGCCATTATTTTTTATTGTATTGGTTTAGATACACGGAAGCAACGAGCCTTGAGATTAGTGTAGGGAATGATGTTTAGAGGTGAAAGAGGAGGAGGAAACACGGGCTTGTGTGAAGTTGTGACGCCGTGCTGAGAAACACTGCCGACATCCTGGCAGAGGGGTGAGAAACAAGGGATGGATGGAGAGAGGGAGCGAGATGGAGAGCTGGGAGAGGAGAGGGGTGGAAGGTCAACCACAGCCACATGTGAAGTGTGGGACTGACATCTGGACTGCTCCATCTCCACTCCTCCTCTTTCACTCAATATAATAATGTTACCTCCATTTACTACACATGCAGTGGCAGCATGGTATCTCTGTAACTTACCCATGATGCTTTGTCATCGCTCCATCAGTTTCTCTTCCTCCTTTTGTTTGTGCCTGTCTGCTTCCTGTCTTTTATGTTTTGTTCCCCCGTTGACTTTTACTTTGGTTTCCCTCTTCTCCTTTCTTCCCTTGTCTGTATCTCAACTCCAGTTCTGATGTCTGTCTGGTCTGGTTTGCTCTAACCTGATTCTTGTGGCTGTCCTGTGAAAAATAAAGTATCGGTCACGTTTTATAAGAAAAATTCCCTTGTTTTTATGATCTGGAAAGATGAGATCTCAATGATAGTAAGAGCTTACGATGAGGTGCAATGGCAACTAACGTTAAGCTTTATTTCATTGGAGTAAAGCTGTTTCTTAAAGTTGTCAGATTCATATAGCCCCTGTTTTTTTTTCATTTAGATAGAAAATATAAAATGAGAGCTTTATCAAATCGTGAGGGAAAAATATGCAAATGTGTCTTTTAATTTTTGGCCCCATGGAACAGATTTCCATGTATTTTAGTTTGGTCTTAAAACATGGATTTAGAAGTGCCAGTCTGAAGGGGTCAGAGTGTTTTCAACAGTCATCTAACAGTGTCTCAAACCTGCTTTCCAATGTTCGAAAATGGGAATAGCTTCCAATAATGTTTATAACTTTTTGAAATTCACGTCCACACTGACACACAGTGACTGGCCAGGCGTGGTCAGGTTAGAGAGTAGACAGGGTTTAAACTGCAAGGAGAGACTGACCAAAGTGCGCCCAGTTGACAGGCTTTTGGCTCAGTTGTTTGGAGCTAGTGTGAATGAATTCTCTAGCTCTAGTGGTCATATACTTGTATTGGACACTTGGTGAAGCCACGTTTCGATTAGCTACAGTAAACTTAAGATCAGCAGTGATTCAGAAGTTGTAATTCCTAAGACGGATTAAAACAACGGAAAAACATTGGGGAATAAAAAGATCTTGACACTGTATTTAGCTTAATAAACATGGCTCACAAGAGATAAGATATAGCTTTATTGATGGCAAAACAAATTGTTATGCCTGGTTACTCCAAATTACAGTAACACAAGACAAATATAAAGCTAAAAATAAGCAAAGTTTAAATATATATAATATAAAGTGTAGAAGGTGTCAAAACACAAACCAACTACATCATGGCTCGACCCTTGGCTGGGTGAGTTCATGTTTTCATTGAATACAATCTAATCAGATAAAAGTTAAATGGCACCTGAGGAGGATCAGAATAGCACACACAGGAAGTACTGAGGCTAAGACAGGTCCCAGACCAGCCTCAAATACTAAATATGTTTACACCTTATGTATAATGATTGTTGGACAGACACTGTACTTAGCAGTATCTTTCAATGTCCACCATGAACTTTACTGACCTGCTAGTTTCATTCTTTCTTTATTGTATTAAATATTTTTTTCCCTCTATGGCCCCACTCCTCCCTCTTTCCTCTCCTCACTCAAGAGTCCAAAGGTTACCTACTGTCATCAACTTTTACCATGTTGCCAAAGCAGCAGCTCAAACACTTGCACTGAGTGTGCGCCAGGCCTCTTTTCTCACACCACTCCTGCAAGCCGCCGCTGAACACACACACAGTACGGCTGAGCAAAGGTGCACTCAGAGCAGCTACTTTTATCAGTTTCTCACTAATGGCTCTCTCCTGACAAATTATACAACAGACTCACACACACAGACTCACGCAAAGTATGGTGAGGACAGCATGTAGGAGGAGCGACAGGATAGCTGTGTGCTTGTCTGTGTGTGTCCTTACAGGGGCTCATTAGCTGGAGGCTGTCTGACCTCAACTGCAGAGGGTGGTCAGGTAATGAAGGTGTTTGTCAGAGGGGTCAGGGTTTCTGGAGGGGGTCTGGGGAAAGACACATGGTCTTTAACCAATAAAATAGGAAGAAAGTGAGAGAGAGGAAGAGAGAGAGGTGATGTGACGATTGACACAGAGAGAAAACAGACTTCAGACGGTTTTTACATATGGTGGGTAATTAAGGAGTGGGGTGAGATCCAGTTATAGACATCACCCGCTCACAGAAAAAACACTGTAGTGTGCATGTTTATGGTAAACATACGGGTGTGTGTGTGTGTGTGTGTGTGTGTGTGTGTGTGTGTGTGTGGGGGGGGGGGCTAATGATTTCCTGGTTAGGTTTCTTAATTTCCACTGGAAACTGAAGTGTGCTTGGAAAGACACTCCAACACAGCAGTTAGTTACATTAAACAGAAAAATGAAAATGGTGAATGGATGTTTTATGTTAATAACCTATTAACCTGTTGATGAACTTTGATGAGTTACAAGTTTGGTGCCAGATCTAATTCATGGTCAAAGCAACAGTCCCTCTCATTTGAGAAGCTGGAACCAGCAAATGTTTTGTTGCATTTTTGTTCAGTTTAATTAACTTAATCAATTAAAACGAGGAATTACAATGTAAAAGAGGAAGACAGAGACATCTGTGTGTCACGGTGAAAGGCAACACTCGAAAGCAACTGGCAGGTATGTAAAACTCAGCAGGCCTAACATGCAAATCACATCACAACAGTGTGTGAGTGTGTTCAACCCTGAACAGTGGTACAGTGCCTGTTAGAAAGCTGCATCGTAGATGTTGTTTTATTACTGGTCACATGAGCCAATTAGATCACATTCCTCTGGGTAAATGTATGTGAGGATGTTTGTGAGTCTGGTCCCATTGGAATTCCCCATCTACAGTGAAGTGTGCATTGACACTGGATATACCCAGTCAATTTGTAGGGAGCAGAGGAGAAAGGAAACAAAGGTAGAGAGAGGAGGAAAAACCAAGCCTGTTGTACATGGGTATTCACTGTTAAATGTGTCATCCAAATAAACACAATGAAGAAGGAAGGAGTTAAGACTTAAGTTACATTATTAGGCTCATTCTTACAGGCAATTTAAACACACAGGCCATATAAAACATTGTACTTTACTTTGTACTAACCAGTACTACTCTGATTTAGCCTGGCATAGCTTTTATCCCATTTTAGCCAGTTTTTAGCCTCATGTGTAGCAACAGCGAAACCAAACCAACCCTAACACACCAGTCAGTGCCAGCACTATAGGACAGCTGCCAATGTCAACACAGAGCATGTCCATGATTTATTTTCATATGCACACCAACAAAACCAATATCAATTCATAAAGAATATATTCATAAATAAATCTGACACTCTTGATATATACTGATATACTGTAACTGTTGCTAATGCAATTTATCATGAACATTCAATATGAGATAGAGGTAGTAT
Organism: Rachycentron canadum; assembly: GCA_038496675.1. NCBI lineage: Eukaryota > Metazoa > Chordata > Actinopteri > Carangiformes > Rachycentridae > Rachycentron > Rachycentron canadum. The sequence goes on from CM076670.1 coordinate 10,914,955, forward strand.
TCACTCCTCTGGGTTCTCTGCTGTAGGAAAAGATGTAGAGATGTGGAGACAACAGTGCTTAGATGTTAAAAGACATTAGACTGATTCCTGCCCTTGTGCATACAGAGGAATGTTTATTGCTTGGTTGACGTTAAAGGGTGAAGACAGCTTTCTGTTTCATCTCTAGCTTTACTCTAGCAGTTGTAATTGGATTATTATTGTAGGATTACAATTGAAGGACAAAGTGTTTACATTTACTCATTTGGCAGATGCTTATATCCAAAGCGACTTACAAGAGAGGGACACCATTAAAGCTTCAGTGCAGTAGGAAACCTCAGTGTATTAAGTACTACAACTATTGAATAAGTTGAAGGAGATCAAGTAAGGACCTGCACCAAGAGTTCATAGTAAGTGCCAGTTAAGACATTTTAGGGTTTTTAGGAGAGGAGGTGCTCATGGAAGAGATGGGATTTCAAGAGCTTCTTGAAGACAGAGATAGATGTCTCTGCTCTGATAGGATTCAGTACCATCTGATAACCATGGGTGAAAACAGCCCGGACTGTGATTGACTTGGCACCACCAGATGACATTTCTTGGAGGAACACAGTGGCTGACAAAGAGCATAGAGCTTATTGATTGAGTTCCAGGTCGATGGGTGCAGCCCCAGAAGTCTAAGAGAAAACATTAGTTACTTGAATTTGATTCGGGCAGCCATGGGTAGTGGAGTGACATGTGTCCTTTTGGTCTTATTGAAGACCAGAAGCTGCATTCTGGAAAGAATCTGCAACACTGTGCAGAAAGGAAGACCTGCCTGAATATGTGATAACTTTCATGTCTTGTAACCATAAATTGTGCTCTTATCAATCTCAGATAGACTTCGACATGGTGGTTGAAAGCTGAGTCTCAGTGAGGCCTAAATATTATGTTTCCACCCTTCTGCACATGACGTTATGACCTTGATGGATCTTCTTCTCTCCCTTGTTCTCTAGTTTTGTTTCCTCTCTAGCTGGGCACCACATAATCAGTTTTTCTTAACATATAAGATGCATCCCATAATGTATTTTCATCCACCACGATAGCAATCGCTTTTCATACATTTTAACATTTAGCATGAGTAATAGAGCACGAAACAGCTGTGAAAATGTAATACAAGATTGTTGATGCTGTTTTACTTTCAAGCTGTCATTGTAATTTTTATTAAATTCAGCAAAGTTGAATGGAAACTGGCCAGTTCGGAAAAACCTTAAATCTGACTGACATCTTTTTAAGTGGAGTGGATCACTGTCTGAAGTGGTTTGGAGTTAAATTTGCCAGAGGAATGTGTGTAATGTGGCCCGTATCTTTTGGTGTATGTTGAGGAGCTAAAGCATGGAGTACCTAGGAATTTTAAACAATGGGCTCATTTGCCTCCATCACCCAAGGTAGGCATTTTGATTTGCAAATGTTTTGATGCATTGATAGAAAGCACAGTTATCTCTGCTTGTAAAGCTTGTAGTTGGTTGTGTTTGTAGTACTTTGGAAGTGGGAACATCTGGACTGTTTGCAGTTCGAACTGTGTTCGGTCTTGTTGTCTCAGAGAATTAAACCTAATAGACAAAAGATAAACACACACACGCCATCGCAGCTTCAGATTTGCAAGATCAGATTTCACTGCAACGAACAGTTCAGTGCTGACATTTGCAAAAGAGCATCTGACACCAGGTCACAGCCTTGAGATAATCACAGCATGAAATTGGGGTTGTACAGTTTTCCACCGGTTGCAGAGAGTAAACACATGTCACAAATTCAGTAATTTACTGTGCACTGCCAGCTACATGTTTGAAGTTGAGCTTATGTTTTTTTTTTGTTGTTTTTTTTTTTGCTGATTCTGTCACTGGTTTTTAATATGAAAACAATTCCTGGTGACTTGGCTGCTGTTGGTTCTCTAGAGTGACATGTCCTCTTGTACCTTAATATAAGCCAAGGATGTCCACTTTAAAAAGACTAAATTTACTGTTGTTTTATTAAGGTGTCATGATGTGGTTGAACACTTGACTGTAATTGCAGCTCTCTTCTTCTATTCCTGAGCTTTTGTTTCTTTTTCAACCTTCACCCTTTCCTCTAACCCCACGGCTGTCCTTCTTCCTCCCATCCTTTCCTTTTTTAACCATCTTTTTTTCCCCTCTTTTCTTTTCCTTATCCCAATCCAAACTTCTACTTCTCCTGCAAACCATCTCTGTGTTAGCCAACCTTGGAGCCTAAACTGAAGGTACGTTGAGGTTAGTTAGAACTTAGGAGACTTATTTAAGGAATAGTTTGACATTGTTTGAAATTGTTTGAAATTTGTTTTTCTGTTTTATGGAAAATCAGATGAGTTTCATGTGTACCTTAATGTTAGCATAAATACTGTAAGTGGGGATGTATATGTAGTATATAGGATGTAGGATCTGTCACAACTCAATCCAAAGCACAAATAAACATGTTGTAAACATGTCTAACAAATATTTGTAACAAAATTGTAAACAAGTGAGATGTAAAGTTAATTTTAGATGTGCTCTTGGCACATTTTGTTATCTTTGAACAGAACCATGTTAGATGCCTCTGCTTGTTTTTTTTTTTTTTTTTTTTTTTAATTTTTATGCTAAACTCAGCTAACAGACGGTAGCTTCATATTTAGCATTCAGGCCTGAAAGTGAGAAGGAGTATAGTGTATTTCCTAAAATGTCACATGATTCCTTTAAAAACTATTGCTTTGCCTGCGCTATAAATCCTGACATATATTGAATATGTAATTTAAATTTCTTGGTTAATTGTAATTATTTTTTACTTAAAATTTTTGCGATCTTAAGATCACAACCTATCTTCTTTGTTTTTTTCATATAACATAATAATATAATAATTCCTAATGAGATATCAACCTTTCTAGAGTCCTGTAAATTAGCTTGTCTCTGCTTGAGTATCTGCTCACTGATGTAACATGAAATTTATTTGCATAAAGTACTTTATACCATGATTATTTTTGTTATGCAAATGATTATTCAAATGTTCAATGTTCACCTTTCAGTCCATGTTCGTACATTTATGTGTTAAAACATGAAACTGTGAGCATTTATACATCAACTTAGTAATACCACATGGCAATTATTTTATTTGTTCTACCCCATGTTACGAAATACTTTCTGTATGTGGTCAGTAGTTTGGTATTTGTGTGTTGCGTTCTTGTAAACCTATTTCCTCCGTGGCAAAGTTTTCTGTGGCTTCCCAGGCTGACCTTTCTCTCTTTTCCCATCTGACGGTGAGGATGATGATGCTCATGACGACATGTGCACATGAGTCATTTGTTACTGTAATAACAAACAATCTGGATCATCATCGTTTCCCAGGATGTCTGGACAAATGTATGACCGCTTACCGCTTACCAATTTGTACTTTTGTAATTACAGTGCTGTGCGAGTGTGTGTATGTGTGTGCGCGCGGTCATGGTATGTTGCATATGTCTCCAAAATGATGCCAATGACATATCATGCAGGCTCCTGTGCCATCATTATGCTGCACATGAATGAAAACTTCATGTTGATCAAACTGTGTGGTTTCTAGCATCAAAACAGCTGTTTCACAACACATGCACACAAATACAATAACCTGTCTGTCTGTCTGTCTGCCTTTCTGTCTGTCTGTCTACAATCATGGCAAGGCTCCATAAAGCAGCAGGTGTGGCCACTGATAACACAAACAGCTTATTTCACTTCTCACAGTTTTTCCTATATGGACATGAGATTTAAAGATAATACAAGATTTCCTTTAACTGTCTTTTTGGGGCTTCTCCATGAACTGCACATTAAAATTCCATTAAAATTTAATTTAGAAACCCAATTTTTGTAAAAGGGATTCAGTGCTTCAAAGAAAATTATGGTTTCACACAACCTGTGACTTATTTCTGTAACTTTAGCCATATTACTGTCACTAGTATGACTTTCAAAATAAAACTATTATAATTCAAAACTTTTAACAGATATTTCTTTGATGTACTTCAAGTGCAGCCAAAAGAGAGAAGAGAACAACTGCAGGCTGCTTTACTGAAAAGATGACTTTTTTTTAACTCTAAAGTACAAGGACCAACTTGTTGTGCTTGTCAACATAGTTGCATGTTGAATTGCAATTTGTCTTGTGATTGTTTTGTAATTTTGAATAAAATTTGTAAGTCGTGTTAGTTGCTGAAGTGTGGGAATACAGCGAAATTCCTAAGCAAAACAGTAAGTCAGACTGGAAAGAAACTGGAGGAGTCAGATGATCAGACAGGATTATCTTTGGGAAAAAAAAAAAACAAACGATAAGATGCAAACATCCATCATACTTTACTTCTTGGTTCAACTTAATTCACCGATGTAAATGATGGCCGCATTCCTCAAATAAAGAAGACCCATTTTTCCATCCTTGAAGTGCTCAGTGTGAGAAATTATATCTTTTGTGTGTTCATCTAACAGATCTATTTCTGTTGTTGTCTAGGAGCCCAACAGTGGACCTCCCACCCTGGTAACCCTGAAAGTTGACCCAGATGGATTCTTCCTCTACTGGACTGGAGGGTCCAACCTGGTAAGAAGGAGACACACACACGCGCACACACACACACACACACACACACACACATATACACGTTGGTCTCGAAGTAGACCAAATAGACTGCCTCTTATCTCACAAAGTAGAGGAGATCAAATACAAATGGACAGCTCTAACGAAGACCACAATGGATTTGTAATGTACCAACATAAGTGCAGATATGGATATTACTTGACTCTACCACATACCTCTTCACACAGCTACATCAACTGTCTTTCTGAGTTATTGCTTCTTCTTCCTCTCTCTATGTCTTTCACTGTGGTTTTATTCAGTCCATTAGTTCAGCCAAAATGGGTTTTGAGCATCAATTGTCCTTGGTCTTGTTTTTCTCATGTTCCTGCTTGTGGTCTTTGTCCTTTAAGTCCTCCATCTCTTTCTCTCCGTCCATACGTGCGTCCTTCTCAACAACCATCCTCTCCTCCTTATCTTTTATTCCTGTGCTTAAACAGTTTGTTTAATAACACTGGGTTGCAAATTTTTAGGTGACATAATTAGCAAAGAAGAAAAAGTGAGTCCTGATGTGAGTCATTTCAGAGGCAGATTTTCATAAACAAATCCCACATACAAAACAACTGTCATCCCCAACCTTCTGTCTAATCTCACCTTTATGTGGTTATTGTTGTAGGTTTATATGTAGTGTACAGTGGAGTCCAAAAGTCTGAAACACACACACACACACACACACACACACACACACATATATATATATATATATATAGAGAGAGAGAGAGAGAGAGAGAGAGAGAGAGATAAAATGACAATCCAGAGTAGCTCAATTAACCCCCCCACCTCCTCACCCCCCCCATCCTAATCTCTCCATGTGTTTCCCTTTCTCTCTCTCTCACACCATCTCACTCTTTATTTCTGGCTGTCTATTTATCCAGAAGGCACGTATGGAATGACCTGTTGATAGCCAATATTATCACTGTGATGTGTCCACACGCTTTGTGTGAGTGTGTGCACAGTCCAAGTGTGTGTGTGTGTGTGTGTGTGTGTGTGTGTGTGTGTGTGTGTGTCTACATATCTGGGCCAGAGCACACGTCATCCTGTCCGTCTGCACATGTGTCAGCATGTGTTCATACATTCACATAACACAGAGTCTTTAAATACTCATCTTATCCTGATGTCTTGCTTTGTGTATGTACCAGCACTCGTGTGTGTCTGTGTGTGGTATTAAGATAGTAGGCCATTTGTTGCCTGAGGTGCAGTTATGACACTGTTTAGCAAAGAGTCAGACCGTCTTTTTTACATGTTGGTAAAACCTCTCTACTCTCCGTCTGTGAACACTTTTATTGAGGCAGGCAACTAGAAACAAAAGGTTGTTGAGTCGTCACATCACTTGTAGATGAGTTATAATTTGTTCAGATTCAGAAGGAAAAAGAGGTGATGGATCATCCTGGAAAGAGTCAACATTACTCTTTCAATGGACACTTGAAACCAGATATATTTATTCTTATGTTTATTTTATTACATGCATTCTCTTTTCTTGTCAGAACGTAGCGCCTACGTTCCCCACAATGCAGTTTGACAACAACAGTTCAGTCAGGGTGTGTTTGGCGTGACTAACAAAGCCTGGAACCTCTTTCAGTTATGTCCATGTCCCGTAAGCAGGCTTCGACATGATTGATAGAGTTCCCCTTCAAGTCGTCATTCGTTCTGTTCTGTAGCAGGTTAGAAAGAGTCGTCCTGATGTTAAAGAAACAAAAAACAAATTCAAAATAACCATTCATGTATTCATAGACGACTGCCTTTTACAAAGCCTGCAAACAGCTTTTTGTTTATCCACAATTTTTCCATCAGTGCCATTGAATCCGAAACCCCTCCTTATTATTTCTCATGAGGTTTTTTTCAATTTGCAATAGTTCATTGATAAATAAAGCCCCTTTTTTCCATAACATGCCCCTTTTTTTGATTTTTAATTCTTCACATATTGACTAAGTGTGAGCAGATTGTTATAGGAGAAGAAACAATATTTCCTAAGGAATCCCAAATAGAAATGTCTGTAAGAGTTCATGGCAGGAAGGAGCGTGTACAGATGGACTTGGATGCATCAACATTATTCATTCAAGCACCAGACCCAAACTCACTCTGGTGGGATGAACTGATCACAGCATCATGTCACTGTGCTCTGGATTGACCTGTAAAAGAAGGTGCTGTTTTACCTCGTGTGTGTGTAGTAGAAGTTTAACCTGTGGAAAATTTATTTTTCAAACCTTATTTTTAGGCAAAGTCACCAAAGTTTTTATCAAATTTAAGTGGTGATTCTATAATTTTTTTTTAGGCACATGGTCTTTCCTATGAAGCAAGCAACATTGCCAAAAGGAAGTCAGGTCTGAAACACAAACATTTCATGTTTTAGTCAGACTTATCTGGAAGAGGAAACAAAAGCATAATGTCAGCTAACATACTGTCAATGTGCAGTACATTTTTGCTGTGCAGCAATGGATTTTGTCAGTATCATAAAGGCAAACAACCTGAGTGTGATTACAGGAATCAAAAAGAAGTATTAATTAAACTGGCTATGATATGTTTAGTTACTTTGAACGAGCCATGTGAAATATTTATTTTCATCCCAGTATGTAAGATTTTATCTTGGGACCACAATTCCTTAGGCAAAACAACTTCCGCCTGCCTCAGCGCCACCTCATTTGCCTTATGTGCCACAGTATTTTGGCCTGTCTTTCGAGACTTACTTACTGCTTTTCATCTTTGTTGATGTTGGCGTGGCTGAGCTGGAATGTAGCCACTATTCTTACTGCAGTAGCGGGAATGCAGCTTGCTGTTGGTCATTGCCGTAAAAATGAAATATGCCGCAAAGCATCCAGACCACAGAGGCTAATTATAGGGAAATGTGTACACGATAAAACAGACTGGCAGTGACTTATAATGCTTCATTTATCTTGTTCAAACGCTCAGAAAGATGTTGCTGCCTTTGTATTTTGTCTTGTTTTTATTTTCTTTTTAAAAATAAATTTTTACTGAGAATACCTGTCAATCAAACTGATGTTTCTACTGTGATGCAGGATTGAATCTGGACAGTGGACATGAAAAAACATGCCCTCTGCTCCTCACAAACCTCTAACGAAGCCTCTCCACGCTGCTGTGAGGTGAACATAAGTGCACCTGAATAACTAGCTTTACAGAAGTCCTGTTTCAAAGTGACAGGCTTTTGATTCCAGCTATCTCAGAGTGAAGCTTTAATTCAGCGTTGTGACTCCCCAGGAGATTTTGAGCCAGAGCTGAAAAGAAAGAGGACATGGCAACACAGATATCCAGCTATTATTAATGAGAGCAGTTAATACGCTTTTACACAGATGACAAGGGTATTCTGGATGGAACCCATTTCTCTGAATAGAGGTACCCAAAATATTTGATCTCCAGTGCAGTTTTTATTTTTGCTGCTCTGCTCTTATTACTTAAATTGTCAAACCATACAGCGATTCAGTTAAAGACACCTCTTGCTTTAATTTGGAGACAAAGGTGTTTGCTTTGCGGAATTCAGGGTATGGTTGGTCAGTGAGGGGAACTGGAGCTCATGAAAAGACAAGGACGTCCAAAAGGCTGCAACCTAAAAATGTCAGAAGCACTTTTCTAACGAAACCGAACCGAGAAAAGAATATAAAAAAGCACCACTCACTTTATCAAGGGGAGAAGGACGCAGCACGGACAATACATTTTATATAGGCCGAACACACACAGTCATAAAGGTTCAGCCCCTGTGGGTTTGAGTTTACAGGGACTCAGCACACGGAGAACTTTTGAAATGCACAACCAAGAAAAACCTGCATTATACTGATGGTGATCAATTAAATTTGAATCGGTGTAATATCCAAAAATGTAATATTATGTTCTGCTTTACAGTAAAATAGCAATGCAGTTGCTGTATGGGACAGAGCTGTGTGCAAAATGAATGCAGGGACTTGGCTGATTGGTTCAACTCCTGGCCGGTGAAGCATGATCTGGCCTTTTCTCTCGCTCCATCCATCATTGGTCTATTAGCCTCATTTATTCCTCTGACTTTATTTGATCACTTGTCTCCTCTTTCTCACCTTTTCTCCTGCACTTGTTTCATAACTTTTCCTCCTTGAATCTGGTTTAGCTCATTCCCTTTCTTTCCCACATGTATATCAATCAACACACACCTCTCACCTTTTCTCTAGGTGTTCATCCTCTTCCCATCCTCCGTATATTTTCTTTCTGTTCACTTATCTCCATCTGTTTCGTGTCAGCTTGTTCTGAGGCCTGACTTTGTTTAACATTTTCTTTAAATATCTCTTTACTTTTCTCGCTTTTTTCCAGTGAATCATTTATCATTTATCTCTTTCACAATTTCCTGACTTTTCCTTAAACAATATTCTTCCTGCTCTACCAGTCAGCTGATATCTTCTGTCTCCATGCCTCTATGATAATCTTCCACATCTCTCTCTTCCTCTCCCTCCTTTCCCCATTTGCTCCTCCCACTTTTTCTCAGTTATCTCTCTTTCTTCATCTTTGTGTAATGCTCCGAGGTTTGACAGACAAGACCTCCTAACTTGTGCGTGTGTGTATATATGTCTACTCAGGGCCCAGAGTTTCCCATCATGCTTGAGTCACTGGCGATAACGACCAACTGTCACTCACAGACACACACACACATACACACACACACACACATACACACACACACACACACACACACACACAGTGGCTTGGCATTGAGACGAGGGAGACACACCCCACCATTCTCCACTGTTTCTCTTTCTTCCCCTTGCACTCACTTTTCTTCTCTCTGTTGTTCCCGACTCTGTAGATATGTCCACTCTTTGCACTCTGAGATAAAGTTGTTCACATGATCACCTTTTTCACTTGAGTTTGACTTTATCCATCTGAGGCGAGGCTACACATGGGTGTCCAGCAGGCATAAACCCAGCAGGGCACATGGGTTGAATTTAATAAAAATATTTAAAAGTATGACAGTAGGACTCACAAACAGAACATGCAGGCCAGGTCGAGTGTTATTGTAACATGGCTGATAGTGTTTGATGTAGCGCCTTGGAGAGCTGTTCTCCTATGCTGCTAATTTATGCAGTGCAAAGAGAGCTTTCTTCCAAGTGGTAGCTTTAATTAAACAGTGCATATTTCACCAGTTCCCAAGCTTTGAAGCCAGTCGTGTCCAGGATGAGCCCAGCATAGACATGTGTTTAACCAGCAGCAGGAAAAACTATCATTGTAGACCTTAACATTAAGTCTGTTCATCAGCAGTGAAACTCTGTTATTTCCTTTGTTCAGGACATGTTGGTTGGTGAGTCTGACTGAGGCTAAAATGCTAAAAGCAAAGTGCCAGGGTTCGTGGGTTACACAAGTTCCTTGTGCACCTCCCAAATCCACACATCTGTTACAACATATGCTTGCACCCCCCTGCCAATCCTGCTGCGTGTGTCCTTTCTCTGTCCTTGGGCCAAACTCTCCTCCACCTCCTTTTTACATTTTCAATCTAAATTAGTCATTTGTGGTGTGGGTGTTCTTTGGGTTCACAGGATGAATTCAGCGCCATCAAATCACCAAAATGAAGGAAAATCTTTTGGAAGAATTGCAATGGATCACACATGTCTTTCCAAAATCTCCTTTAGCTGTTCTGTGCAGCCAGGTTTATGCCAATAAATGACCCATCATGCCTTGAGAACGAGGGCATCTCTTCTCTGTTCCGAAAAGGACATAAACTGGGTCTGGGTCAGAGAACATGGTGGGATATTAACTGTATCATGCACTCCTGGTTATTAGAAACATCTGCATTTATAATGTTTCCACTCATTTGTTCACTCTGTAGATTTCTTCTGCAGTTTTTCTTCTAATTTTCTTCTAATATTTGTGGATTTTGTTTCACATACTTTGACGGGATAATATTTTGATAAAGCAGTCATTTGTTTTTAGCCCCATGGCCATACTGGCTGTCGGACATGGAGCGGTGAGAAGTTCATTTAAAAAACATAGAATTAAGAAAAGCATAAGCTCTTGCCCCAGCTCCTTCAGGGAGTGAATTTCAGTTTTAACTGGCTCTTTATTGTAGATTATATAGTATAGATTTTGGGGTTTCCAATTTGTTCTTGTCAGTCAAATTTTCATCTTCCACTTCCTTCACTGGAAAGCAAATGTCTGGGTTTGAGAGGATCGACACAGGACGTGAGAATGTGGTGGGATTTGATGATTCATGTGGTTTTAAAAGCCAACACCATGTAAAGCCTGGTCTCTCCTGGGCTGTCAAACAGTGCTTACGGAGCCAGATGTTATTCATGGCACCTTGTTTCCTTGTTTAAGAACATTTCTGTAATAATTACCCACACTGTCACTGCCAGCACAGATGATTTGTCAGCTAAAATGTAGTTTCCAATAAACGAAGAGGAGCGTCTGATTTAGTGGATCCTGGTAGACTGGTGCCTCACCTGCCACAGCGGGATGAGTTGAAACGCACCTGGCACCACAGATAATCCTCGCTCTGTTTTATTTTGGCTGTCACTTCTCTCACACTTATGCCTTTGGCTGTTGCCGTGTTTCGTAGCTGCTAATCCGCCTTCAATTTGTCTTCCTCTCCCCCCTTTTCCTTCCCATGTGTCTCCGCCTTGGGGCAGCTGGTAGCCATCAGAGACATGAGGCAAAGGTTGTTCCTCTAATATAAACTGAAGGATGACATTTCCTCCCTCTCTGCTCTCCATCTTCTCTTGCTCTTTGTCTCCCACCTATCTCTCTCTGGCCCCATCTTCCTCCTCCTCTTCCTCTCATCAATGCCTTTTCTCATATGGTCCCTCCTCTCTAGAGTTATTGCTCCTTAATTTCTTGCAACAACACTTCTGATCTCCCTCATTCTCTCTCTTGGCGTGGGAAAGTGGGCAGGAAGTTGCTCAGACGGGGAGATGGGGGTCCTGGGGAATTTTGTCGCCCCCTCTTTTTTCTCCTCCTCCTCCTCCTCCTCCTCCTCCTCCTACTCCCACTACTCCCAGTCCTCTTCCCCTTTTCCCAGAATTCTGCTCTCTCCCTCTGTCCTTCCTCTGGTCCCTCCCTCCTTCCCTTAAAGTGTGCAGGTCATGTCAATAGCACCTGTGCTTTTGGACACTTGCCCCCAGGGGGTTGTAATTGAGTCACCACAGAGCTCTAATTTAGCTTCTAATGGTTTGGAATTGATTTCACATACATTGAACAGATTCATGAGTAAGAGACACACACACACACACACACATGCACACACACACATACGCACAAAAACCACAAACAAACATTTACCCTAGTGTGTCAGGTGTTAGCTGCGAAATGATTTTGACAAACAGCCCAGGCGGCTGCTCCAGTGTCACCACAGTCTATGGAGCTGGAGTTGCCTGAGATGTATTTAAACTGTGTCAATCCAGTGAGGAGAAGTGATTGTTGTGGTTTTTACATTTTTTGGCTGGACACAAGGTTTCCTGGGCAGATTTTGTTGAAGCAATATTGAAGTTTCTGGCACAACTTTACCTTTTACTGAAGGTGCATGGAGAAGGAAAAAGGTCTACGTTGAAGAATTTGATTGGTTATCAAAACTGCCGATGAATCATGTGTCATATTCAGGCATTATAATCATATCCTACTCAGCTGGTCATGTAGGGTGTGTGTACTTTTGTTTCTGTGAGGACAGAATCTTTCTTTTCTTGTGGTACTCTGATCTGTGTGTGTGTGTATGTGCGTGTGTGTGTGTAATTAAGCCAGCTGAATTGTTAGAATGATTGTTGGCAGGTATAAGTAGAGATCTACTAGAGATTATCTTTCTGGCTCAAGTCAAACATCCACAAGGAATTAACTTCGAACAAGGGTTTACATAATACACACACACACACACACACACACACACACACACACACACATGCAGGAGGTCATTCTTGTGCACACACCCAGTGAGCTGTTCACAGGGGAAGCTGAGTGTGTCAGTCGATAATGTGACAGCTTCCTCCCTCTTTCTCCAAACTCCTTTTGGTTTCTTTACTTTCACTTGATCACATGTTTTATTTTTTGTTGACATTATCTGTGAGTGCACATGGTAGAGGAGTCCTCATTTTCACCACACACACACACACACACACACACACACACACACACACACACACACACACACACACACACACACACATGCACACGCTCATACAGCATAGAAACTCCCCTCTTCACTGTATGATGAACTGAGACACTGCACGGTATCGAATCCATTGTTTAAGCAGATGCTTCCTCTAAAATTTGTGTTTCTGTGTGGGTGTGCGTACACTACGTTTTTTTTTTTTTTTTTTTTTTTGAAGATGTGATAATGTGTGTGGCAGGAGAATGAGAATCCACACATCTTTCAGGAATAATTTAGTTTTTTGACAGTTATGGTTTTGTTCTGTCAAAATAAAAGAACAATGAACACAATAACTCAATAACTGCTGACATCATGGAGCACGGCATCATTGCTAAAAGATGTCAGAGTGTCCAAGAAAAATATACAGTCTGACAGACAGTAAACAAACCCCTGGGGGAGCCATACTTACTTGGACAATACAATGAAAGTGATCAGTGTCTATTGTAAACATTAATCACACTATACCAACCAAGTTGGCTCAACATCAATCGTCCTACTTGCTGTAGTTGTGTGTATGCACAACGCTCATTAGCAACATGTGGGTGAACTCATGTTTTGTTTTACCTCCACGTAGGCTGCAGTGGGGTAGATCATCAGACTCATTCACGCGGCTGCTGATTGGTGGCCTGAATGTATGGCTGCGCTCCACCCAAAGAGCCACAGCCGCATGGGAGCACATTCGCTCAGAAACATTAGCAACCCATCAAGGGAAAAAGCCAAAGAGCAGCGAGATATTCTCACTGTTTTAAGGGGTTTCAACTTTTGCCATACATAGAGAGAAGATCAGTGAGTTTACAGACTGTGCAGACTGTTTACAGTAGTTAGCTGTAACCTAGCATAGCTCAATAGCATAGCTGTTAAGTGGTTAACTGTGTCTGACTTTGGATGCAATCACCCAAGATCCAAAATTTACTCAACTCCTCTCTACTTGGCTCTACTTGCATTTGGCACCAGGTACCTTTTCTATTGCAGATATAAGACCTAGCCAAGTTGGCAATCCACCATGATGTCAGTGGCCATTTTCAAGCCTCCAGTTTGTCCATTGCCATCTTGTTTTTGTTTTTGTTTTGTTTTTTTTACCAGAACAAATATATAATATATATAGAACAAACATATTTTGAGGAGGTGGAAGAGCTGAGGAGGAGTGAAGGGTGTATCTGACCTTCTCTGTAGTCTATCCTGATTGTGTGGTACAGTCTGTCAATCACATGGTAGCCACACCCTAATACATCCCCTGCTTTATGGTCTATTTTCCTCTAAATGGACCATCATTTAAAAAATTAACATCATGTTGTATTGAAGACTTGAAACACGAGACTGAGACCATAAACTCATTAGGAAAACGTTTACAATGCAATCTGACTTTTTACAAACCCGTGGAGTCGCCCCTGGTGGTCATTAGATAGATGCAGGTTTAAGGCTCCTTAGCATTGGCTTCACTTTACAGCCCCAGAGTCGACGTCCACTTTTATAGACAGTCTATGGTCCTACCCCCTTAATGCGGTGTCCTTACTATAGCAACATACAACATACAAAGCAATTGAGACATCATCCTCAGTGCAACACAACAATGAACAATGGAGGGGTATCAAACAGAGAAACATGCGCACCTCCTCAATTAATTATCTCATTCAGTTCGGAACATCCTGTCTCATGCAACAGTGTTTATTTACTCTGACCAATCGTTAGTCATTAGTGTTTTCACATCACCTTTTGGTATCGCCTCAGCGTCCAAGGAGCCTCTGCAGGGGTACAATTAAACTGAGCCTGTACCATAGGGTGGAAAAGGGCCTTTAGTGTTCTGTGTGAATACACCAGAGCTCACCAAGGAAGAGATTATATCTTGTTGCCATGTTGTTGGCTGAGACAGTGACTTCTCTCGTCATCACTTGCTGCCCCAGTCTGTTATCTTAGCTAAGACAACTGTCTGCTAACTCTATGAAGATGGCAAGAAAGCAAAATAAGCATATTTCCCAAAGTACTGAGCTGTTCCTTATAACTTCACACATCTGTATTTTCTCCCTGCCTTCTCTTCTAATTTTCGTGTTATGTGTCTGTGTGTTTCTGCATGAGCGTTAGTGGGCTGCAGGCAGCTGCAAATGCAGGTTTGTGTTGTTAGTTCACCGCCACTGATGTATGTGTTTGTATTTTGTGAATGATTTACGAGCCCTGCAACTATTTTTGTTGTGTGTGTGTGTTTGGCCCAGTTCAGACTCGATTTGTGTTTTAGACATTTGGTATGACTTTTGTTTATGTGTGTTGTCATCTTATTGATGTTCAACGTGTGTGTTTTTGCCTTCTTCACATAAATGATGTTTTTTCATCCTTTTATATTTGGATGTTATGTCTCTTTCATGTTTTTTTATTTCTCTCTCTTTCTCTGGCTTCTTCTTGTTCTTCTTCTCTGTGTAGACTCTAATATTTCACTGATCACAAATCATCCCGGATCAGTTTGTCAGCTAAGTGGCTAAAATGTGAATGTTAATGTACTCGTTCTTGTGTTTACTCTCTCTTCATTTTCACCCTCTCCAGACCACAGAAGTATGAAACAACGGAGTCAGGGAGAAAGACAAAGAGATAAACAGATAAAGGAGGGAGAGATAGAGGAGGAGGGGCAGAAAGGGAGAGTGACATCCTATTGATATACACAGGGGAAATATTAGGAGGTGACAGAGACAGAGTTATAGAGCTGTCCCATGCTTCACAGGGGTATTAAGTGTCTCTGTCCTTCTTTCTCTAAACACCTTGCCAGCTCTTCCATCGCAGCCATAAAACAGTTTGAAGTTATCTTTGTTCTAGTTCTATGATGTTTTTTGCCCTTTGAAGTCTTCTTCTGTCAAGACCTCCTCTCCTCTCCTCTCCTCTCCTCTCCTCTCCTCTCCTCTCCTCTCCTCTGCACTNCTCCTCTCCTCTCCTCTCCTCTCCTCTCCTCTCCTCTCCTCTCCTCTGCACTGATTGGCTGGTTGGGTTGCAGCCAAGAGGTACAGGGTGGAGACGTATGCTGTCCTGGCAGCGTGTGTGTTAGTGTGTATGTGCCTGTGTTCACAAGGATCAGTTTTCTGTATGCTGTCATAATGTGCCATTTGATAGGAGCCGTAATTGGTCATTCAAGACATATTTAGCCATGGTCATCTTTCAAACACACACACAGGCGCGTCACAGGAAAGGAGTGGCGCTCTCTTGATTGTTTAGTTGCCCTTTCATATTTTTCTAATCTTAGGAAAGTGAATGGAATAGAGTGTAAGGGCAAAAGGGAGGGAAGGAAGTGGAAAGTCAATCAAAGAAATGAAGAAAGGAAAAGGGTTAGTGAGCAAGGCTTAATCAAAGTGCAGTAGCATTTAGTGCCTAAATATAGGCTTAACTATTAACAATTGTTTGATCAAAACCACCTATGCACACAACTGTAGAACAACAAAAAGTTAGATTCTTTAGAAGATATTGTGTAAGAAATTATATTATGTTATTCAAAGCAATGGTCCAAATTTTTGTGAAGTTGGCTCATTCGCTTTCTTCCACAGAGAGATGACAAGATTAATGTCAGATGAATATGAGGCTACAGCCAACAGCCAGTTAGCTCAGTATGATGCCTGGACTCAGGGGGAAAACAGCTAGTCTGCTTTGTGTGAAAGTAATAAAATCCACCTAACCGCACCTCTAAAGCTCAACAAATTACATGTTATACATCTTGTTTATTTAAACCATATAAAAACCAATGTGTAAAAATAAATGCATTTTTAAGGAAATCTCAAATGGTTGTTTTTACACTTTGGTTTTTGTATGGATTACACAAACATGAGCTCTACAGAAATTTTTGGGTGAATTACCCTCAGACAAAGACACAGTTTTCAGTCGTTGTGCTAAGCTAGGCTAATCAGTAGTTTCATATTTACCACACAGGCTTTAGAGTAGTACTGATTATCTCCTCTAACTCAGCAAGAAGGGGAATAAGCATGCCTGCTAAACTGTTAATCCCCTTAAGATGGTAGGAATAATGTTTGTATAGGCATTTTATCTCCCTTCTGGCACTGTTTCAAACATTTAATTGCTATTAAAAGCTAAATCTTAAGACCAGGCAGTGTGCTGAAAGTAAATGAGTGAATGTCTCCAGCCTTAGGAGTGACAGGATGACTGTCGATAGCTGGAAATGTCTGAAACTCAAAGGTCATCATATCACATGATCTTCATCTGGATATGTGGTTTGCAAAGCTGTGATGAAATTGTAGATGATACATTGATGATGAGTTTTTAAAGGACTTGTCACCAGTGTTTTTTTTTTTTTTAAGCTAAGGTATATTATAGCAATATATAGAAATAGTTTCACTAG
>CM076670.1:10933301-11021456 GCA_038496675.1 Rachycentron canadum
CTCACACACACACACACACACACACACATAGACACTCACACATTAACACACACAGGCAACAGTCAAAGTTGTAGTCTCATTACTGTGGTCTCCAAGGAATCACTATGGCAATAGCAGAATGAAACCACGGCCTGTGGGAGAGGAGGTATGTGTCCGTATGTGTGTGTGTGTGTGTGCGAGCGTGTGTGTGAGCGTGTGTGTGTCCGTCCTTCAGACCCAGAAGCACTTTATTCCCCCAGGAAGTAAGTTGCTCTCCATAGGCCAGTTTAATCCAATTGGTCCAACACTTCTGACCTTTATTACCCGTGGCCAATCCCAGAGGAGCAGACAGCCTGCAGGGTGATGACATCAGAGCCGGAGTAAAATAATGAAAGATGGAATAAGGAACACATAATTTTTACACTTAAGCCAAGGATAGTAACTTTATGAGTTTGTCTTTGTTGTTGTTTTTGGAAAGGAAATACGGGTAGAACATGGATAAAACAAGTTTGACAAACTGACAAACAGTTGGACTCAGATAAAGAGTAACAGGAAGAGAGACGTAAACATTTAATGTTTTTTTTATTTTATTAATCAGATGGCTTTTGCAACATGAAAAAAATGAAAACTGTTGATTTTGGTTGAAAAATGCACTAAATTACATGGCAAAGCCACACAGATGGAGAGAAAGATGAGAAAAGAAAAGAAAATGGAAGATGAGTGATATGGATGAAGTAATACAGCTGACGGAATGAGTGTGGGGCTAAACAAATATTTACAGTGCATCTTCCTCTGTGTTTATGGCTGGGTTTATTACCACGTTCTCCACCTTCTGTCCGTCCCCGCCATTTACTCTCTCGTTGTCTCTATTACCAGACAGCATTACCCTCCAGGTTGGGGGGGCTGCTCTCTGCGTGTGTCTGTCTTTGGCTTGTTGGCATGTGTGAGCATGCACTTGTGTATTTTTATTGCAGCATCAGTCAGGCAGATTTGCTCCAAAGATATGTCTAAGATATGTGTGTGTGCTATCCTGAAATATCAACCATTTCTCTGTGTTTTCGACTGTCTCACACAAACACACACTCAGAGTTCATATATCAGTGGTTGTGTTTTATGTCTAGTGAAACAGAGAAGCCTGATAAAAGATAAATAAAATAAGATTTGATGGAGGGAGGAGAAAGGCTAGACAGAGCTTTTAGCCCAAGGACCTAATTTCAACACAGACTTTTAGTTTTTCTTCTTTTGTCCATCCATTTGAACAGACTGGGTTTCTGCTTCCCACACAAATTTGAAAATGTTTAATAAATTATCAGAAGTTTGGACTGAATGACCAACAACATGATCTTTATCTCATATAAAGAGACAGAATGATCTACAGCCATGCTGGCACCTCAGCAAGGCTGTACATGTACATGCTAAATGTTAATGCTAACATACATATAAGGTGCTCACTTATTCAGTGTCTGTTCCAGTGCAATGATGATGGCAGCATTCAAGACATTAGCATCATGTCAACAGTGCTTTGAGCAAAATGCTGACAGCAGTGGTTAAGCAGGAACTGTATAATGTTACCATGTTGACTGTCACACAGTACAGCTGAGGGTGGTGGGAATGTCTCTAGATTTGTAGGTATTGGGTCAAACATCCATCTGCCGCTGATGCTATAAGACAAATGTTCACCACAGTCATTACATGTCATCTTTATTGGGACATGAATGTTGGCTCCAAATTTCACAGCAGTCAAACCAATAATTGTCGAGACTTTCACATAAAACCACATAATCAACCTCATAATGGTGCTAAAGGAAAAACCAGTCTGAAGAGCACATGGTCTTGGAAACATGAATTTATGTGACTGAGGTATTTCAGTATGGACTAAAGTGGTGAACCAGCTCACTGGTGTTATGATTTTTAAAAAGGAAGTGGCCCACTATTCCCCTTAGCATAATCTTACTATTTCCTCTGTTCTGTTTTGTCAACAGTGACATGAATAATACACCAAAATACTGTATTTATATATGTAGAATTTATTGATGTAGCAACTCCTCATGCTAATGAAGATTATCTGTCCACATACATCTGTGTTTCAGGAGGTGGAGATTCTGGACATCAGCAACATCAGGGACACCAGAACAGGAAAGTACGCCAAACAACCGAAGGTTGGTAGTGAGGTGTGTGTGTGTGTGTGCGTAAGAGAAGGGAGCTGTCACCTCCTGCTGTTGATAACTTTGTCCCCTGACCAGCAATGTGATGTTCAAGTGTGACTGTCACCAAAAGATGTGTGTGTGTGTGCACTGTATGTGTGTGTTTCCTCCCTCAGCTGATGGTGCAAAGGTGACAGAGCGCTAATGAGCCTGCTGACAGATGGACTGTCAGACAGGAAGTGATATAACTAGTGACTGTTGGCGAGGAAGTCATTGTGTAAGAGCATAGAACAGGGACATTGATATAAAGCTGCACATTACTGGTAAACAGTTCAGACATGTTGCTTTTACATCATTACTTTCAATTATACTCATTCATCTGTAATTAAAGTGATAAACACAAAAAATCTAGTTTTGCTTTGACTCAGCATATGAGAGTAGAAGCATTTTATTATGTATCAAAAACTGCATATTCTGGACTTTTGTGTAGCGACTGTGACATTTAGGGGTGTTGTGTAAAAATTTAATTTTACGGTGTTATGTGGTGATGAAATGTGAGACTACTGTGTAATGTTGAATTCAGGAGAGCAACTTCAGCAAAAAATAAATTAGGCATATTTACCCAAGTAAAACAAAACAAAAAAAAAACAGCAACTCGCCTAACCTTTGTTTTGGCCCATGAGATGACAACTTAACAATACTTTGTGCTAATAATAATAAGTGTTTTTATATAAGCTGTGGATCAAAGAACTATGTTTGATGTAAAAGAGGTCACTTATACTGATAAACCCCTGGATAACAGTCCATCACTGGACCCTGCAGTGCCCCTCAGCTCTGCCGAACATTTTAGCAACTTTCAACTCATTGTTTTGGTTGTGCAGCGTGCACCTTTATTGCTCCCATTAGATTTGTTTACAACCACAGCAGCTGTATTACTGAAACAAAGCTCTCATGAATTGACCATATGCCGCCAGTTCAACACTGAACAGCAGACAGACACACACTGGCGACGAGCTGCTGAAGATAGTGGAGTGTTTAGCACCTGAGATGTTTCCCTCTGTAGCTGGTAGAGATCAGTGAATATCAGAAATTATTCATTAGATGAGCAGAGGGAATTTCTTATGTGGCTTCATAACGTCTGGCTGTGTAATTAAAACTATATTAACAAATTTATCATAGATTTTGTAAGATGATAATATGTCATTGTTGTCTTTTCTCATTGGCCTTTAGTCCGTAAATGCAGGTTCAAAAGGTTCAAAAGAAGCATTTATGTCCAGAAGCAGCGTTAGTGTCAGTCTGGAAAATCCACAGAGCACTGTCAACAGTTTTATGAGGATTTTTATCGAGACAGAAAGTGGTTCCAAAGAAAATTGTTCATAGTGAGGCCTGTGGATTATCTTGAGTAGCATAGACACAGTTCCTGGAAACACTGATAACTGTTTTTAATTTCTTTTTGCTCAAACTGATCCTTTAAACTTCTGCTTGTTGTTTAATGACGTTGTACATTTGTAAACTGGTCTGGCAGATAGAGAGGGTGAGATGGAGAGAATCCATAATTGATAGAGAGACATTGAGTGTTTGAGTGAGTTGGTGGTACAGAGAGAGTCGTCTAAAAGGGAGGAAAGAGTCATTTGGTTAATTAGATCAGAGTGCTACACCACATGCATCACATTTACTGTTCTCAGGAGACAGAGATGGGCGAAGATTGGATGTAGGATGAAGGATGTAGTATTCGTATGCACGTTTCAAATCAGTGTT
Organism: Rachycentron canadum; assembly: GCA_038496675.1. Lineage (NCBI taxonomy): Eukaryota > Metazoa > Chordata > Actinopteri > Carangiformes > Rachycentridae > Rachycentron > Rachycentron canadum. The sequence continues at coordinate 10,937,183 of CM076670.1, forward strand.
AAGGTCAATGTATAGTGTGTGTCATCTTTAAATGACATGTCCCAGTGAGTACATAAGTAAACTAGTGAGTATTTGTTTGTCAGGATCCAAAGCTGCGGGAGGTGCTGGGCTTCGGTAAGGGTGACAGTGTAGAAGGGAAGCTGGTAACCGTCGTCCATGGCAACGACCTGGTCAACATCTCCTTCCTTAACTTCCAGGCCATGCAGGAAGATACAGCCAAGGTAACCATGGAAACCACTATCTACTCTAATTACTTATACTTATAATATTTCTTCCTTCCTTCCTTTCATATGTCCTTCCTTCCTCCTTGCCCCTTTCTAGTTGACTTTCTTTCCTCAGGCCATATGCTGATTACTCTGTTTACGATGTTGACACAGACGTGCTCCGTGTATGTTTAGGAGCTGTATAGAGGGAATATTTCCTCTGTGTGTGTGAGTGTGTGTTGTATATAGAAACTGTTTCACTTGACATCAGACGAACAGTCAAACAAGCCTGTTTTATCCTCTCATTCCTGTCTCTGTGTGATTTTGTGTATGTTTCCAGATTTGGACAGATGAGCTGTTCACTTTGGCCACAAACATACTTTCCCAGAATGCATCACGGAACACCTTCCTCCTCAAAGCGTAAGACGTTGTGTGTCTTATCTTGACATTATGCAGCTGTATTTTTGTAGGGATCAGTGATTTTTGTACGCTTACTCTCTCTCTGTCTGGTTCAGGTACACTAAGTTAAAGCTGCAGGTGAACCAGGATGGAAAGATTCCAGTGAAGAAGTGAGAAAGACACACACTGACCACTTTTTAAACTTGACACAGAATCTTGGAAACCACTGCTCCTCACTTCTTCTTTCTTTTCCTCTTCTCTGTCTCTCTTTCACTTTCTCTCGTCTCCTCACCTCTAGTTTGTCTCAATTCACTATCAGTCACGTTATGCTCACTCATATAAATCTGACCCTTTCAGTCCCCTCTGACCCATTTCTGATGATGTGGGTGATAACCTTAGCATGATGAGGGGTTTTAACTCTTGCAGTTATCTGTCCAAATGCTCTCTGATCTTTCAGTATTCTCAAGATGTTTTCCGATAAGAAGAGAGTGGAGACGGCTCTGGAGCAGTGTGGTCTCGTCAATAACAGGGTAATCATCAAAAGCAATCACTGACCACAGAACTACTCAAAGATGTGTGTGTGTGTTGGTTCATTCATGTCAACAACAGGTCGAAAAAGTTGCAACTCCCTCTCTCACTCTTGCGTGTTACATAGCATTCCTTGCATACTTGGCAAGAAAGGTAAAAACACTCCTACAGGACAGGAGCCTTAATCAAGTTTTTGATTTTTGCACACTGGTTACCTTTGGACTGAAAAAGGCTACCTGTTCCCCTGTTTTCCAGTCTTTGTGCTATGCTATGCTTTGGGCCCTTAAACAAGCTCATTGTTAAGACTGAAACTCTTTGCGGTTGAGTTGCTATCTTAATTTGATTTGTTTTAAGCACATTAAGAAAAAGAAAATCACAACAATCAATAATTTATTAAGTTTTAACTTCTCAGAAAGAGAAATGTGATTTAGAACTTCATTCGTAATATTATTATCAAAATATTGGTTATGTCCATCCTCCACACGTTGTCAAAGTCTTTGCTGCTGTTTGCAGTGTTAGGTACCACAGGCCTGTGGTTTGGTAGGTAAAACAAGGTTCCTTGTCTTGTGATCACTCAGTGCAATCTTTCCAAAAAATCAGTTTGGAGTCACAAGACATTTCTGTTTGAATAAGGGACCAGATTGTCCAAACTGCACTGTCAGCATTGCTTTTTATATATTGTTCAACTCTTGTGCCCCCTGCTGGTCACATAGAAGAAGACACACGGCGGTAGAGAAGGAGCTGACCGACCATCATGATGACCCTGCTGTCAGTGTCATCATGGTATATTAGAGAGTTTGCATTACTGTGCAGTTTAGTATAAGTATGTATTTTGTTTTTCAAACCTTCCAGCAGGAGTAGGTTGGATATGAGAGTGTTGATTGCTGCTTACAGGCTGACTGACTGTAGACAGGATCAAAATGTCCCTGCAGCTACTGGGGCTGGGGCTGTGTCTGTGCGTCGACCTCTTTGCCATCTCATGGAGACTTTAAATCTGTAAATCTAACAAAAAACACAAAGTCTATAAAAGAGGACAGGAAATAGCAGTAACTCCCCCCACTTGTTTTTGAGGAAATCCAACAACAAAGCAGGAGTTTAATGTCTTTGGGATCAGCAGTGAAGACCTGGATTATTTTTACAGACACAGTTGCATGTTTGATCCAACATTTACATGTGTTAAACTTTGCTTTGTATTCTCAGTGTGGTAATTTTTTGTCTCTCCTTCTCCTTCCTTCCTTTATCCTTCTACATGACCCTCTATGTTCTTCTTCTGCAGTCGGAGGGAATAAAGCCAGATGATTTCTCATGGGACGCCTTCCAGAAGTTTCTCGACAGCCTCTGTCTCCGGCCTGAGATACAAAGCATCTTTGAAGAAAGGTATGTGACAAATAACACTTTAAGAAAACATATGCTGTAGTTTTCCATTTATGTTTTTTCCCTTTTACCTTTCCACCTTAAATCTTTTCATGATGACTCTAGCTATACTTTTTAAGATTTCCAGTGATACAGCCTGTGCTATTGTGGCTATACACACACTCCTTTCAGTGCTCTTTTCTCTTTGCTCCAGTGGCTCCAAGAGGAAGCCGTTTATCTCCCTGGACCAGCTGATGGACTTCATCAACCGCAGGCAGCGAGACTCCAGACTGAACGAGGTGCTGTACCCCCCGCTGAAGAGAGAGCAGGTCCGACAGATCATGGAGAAATATGAGACCAACACCAGCCAGCTGGAGAGAGGTTAGTAACTTTTCAAAGGACCTTTTCAAATTGCTGAACCAAACAGCACTAAAACTAAAGACCAGATAATAATCATTTTATGTACATGTTGCTCTGTCTTCTTCTAGATTGTGACTGTTTGTTCCAAAGCGAGATTTATGAGAAGCAGCAGCATTTAATTTTATTGGTATCATTGATTTCATCTTGACATTTATTACAGAATAGAAGGGGACAGGTTGTCCTCTTCTATGGACTGACCAAGGCTGTTTCCACTTTGCATTTCTTGTAAAACATCCAGAGTGTGTCATGAATCATTCACAAACATGATTAAATGTCCCTCTACATGTTTTGCTGTGATCATCTCTGGATAAAATGTACGAAACTTGGGGGAAAAATGGAGCCATGGCAACCGTAGGCAGCTCAGCAAGGCCACTGTTAAGCCAAAATCTGTAAGATGATCCACTGTCCATCGCACAGTGTTCAGACTAAACCTGGACCTGCCATCTGAGTCCTGAAAACAGGCGCCTTTTGCTTTTAGAGGCAGTTTACTGTTAGAACTGATGACGTAAATTCATTTTATCGTCTTCCAGTGCTTGCCCTTCAAATCAAATCATTTGTCATTCAGCAGATGGATGCTGGTCAGACCAATTAAAGCAGCTGTTGAAAACAAGTTTGACTGTTATATAATTGAAGTATATCCTCTCCGTCTCTCTTGCAGACCAGATCAGTTTACAGGCTTTCTGTCGGTACCTGGGGGGAGAGGAAAACAGCATCGTGCCTCCAGAGAGGCTGGATGTCATTGACGATATGAACCAACCGCTCTCTCACTACTTCATCAACTCCTCACACAACACATACCTCACAGGTAAAAGCACATTCGCAGAACACACATACCTCACATGTAATGACATATGGTTTTATACTTTGGATCTGAAACCACAGTTTCTTTCCGTTTGTGTGTTTGTTTCCAGTGGGTCAGCTGACTGGTCTATCCTCAGTGGAGATGTACAGACAGGTGCTTCTGACTGGCTGTCGCTGTGTTGAGCTGGACTGCTGGAAGGGCCGACCACAAGATGAGGAGCCCTACATCACCCATGGGTTCACCATGACCACTGAGATCCCCTTCAAGGTGGGAGTCACTATGTTTTCACACCTTGATTAGGTTGAGTTTGTTTAAGTTTGTGCTCATATGTAACATTTACTTTAGAGCAAGGAGTTTCCCACTTTTGTTTTTAAAATTTTTATTCAACTCATGAAGGTTTCTTTAATCTTATTTTTGTACCCTCTCTGCAAATTTACTCAATAGTTTATTGACTTTTATATGCACATTAAAAAACCCTGACAAACACTTTCTCCTCCTCCAGCTGTTGGAAATATAAAAATCAATAATGAAATTTGCTGTGGGCATCCAAACCTTGGTGTATTAGTGTGGTTTGGTTTGCAAATTCTTAGTGCAGAAATACTGGATGTGAAAGCAGTGACCTCAGACTGTTAGACTGAAACAAAACAAAAAGCTAACAAACCTTTGTTTAATAACTATGTGAACAAGGCAAAGTTCTGCTGTTAGTGTATGTTTTCGTTGTGTATATTTTAGTTTAATCAGCATTCATGAAGTGACATGAAGCAGGAAGTGTTCATTTAAATGAGAAATTTTGTTCAGTTTTTAATCCCCTCATTCTCTCTGCAGGAGGTGATTGAGGCGATAGCAGAGAGTGCTTTCAAGACCTCGCCATACCCTGTCATCCTTTCCTTTGAAAACCACGTAGATTCGTGAGTCATGTCAGAATGTATGAGAGTGCTGGACACTAGATAAATTCAGATTGACTAGTTCCAGACTCTTGTGTATTTTGGTCCATCCATCAAGTGTTTTTTACGCTGATATTTTTAAAACCAGACCAGATGCTAAAATTCCAAGCTTTTGAACATGTGCTGTTAAAATGGCATGATTTATAGTTTAAGTGACCTGTTTCATTTTGACAATTCAAAGTAAATCAGGAACTATCTTGTGTCTCTTGTCCTGTCAGGGCCAAGCAGCAGGCCAAGATGGCAGAGTACTGCAGGACCATCTTTGGAGACGCCCTGCTCATTGATCCACTGGAGAAATATCCGGTAAAACAGAATTCTAGGCGGATATATAGACTATACAGAATATAGTCCATACAATAACATATACATGCCCTTTTCTAAATTCATTTATAACACTGTCTGTTTTTACTCTGTGCTAAATGCACTTTGAATGAGTCTCGATGGAGGATTAACTACATAGTAATATCATTCTACTCCACAGTCATGGTGTTAATCAACTTAACACCATCAAATATGATGAAGCAGCGTGTGATACGCAGATAAGCTCATGATCTTGGTTCACAACTTGTGATGCGCCTCGAATCACACAATTCTTGAAATAAAATCATGATCAAAATGTAACCAGAAATGAACCAGGTCATGGGTTTTGGCTCTGAGACAATTTATTACATACTTAAATTTCTGCTAGTGTTTATAGCTGAGCTACAAGAGCTAGAGGGATTTGCATGCACAGGACATACTGCAATTATATCTTCTTGTTTCTGGAATCACCTCATATGGATGATTGGGGCGACTTCTAAACTACATGCAATCATTCAGTGTTCAATTGTTTATTTAGAGTTATGAAACACTGGCCCTCTGTGTCCTGTGATGATGCAGCATTAACTTTGGATAATATGTTGTGGGTGCCAGTCTGTACATCTGCTGAGACCTTGATAACAGATTACTCTTTGTCCAAAACAAGTTATTCATCTCACTTAGTTAGTCCATGTTTTGTCCTTTTCATCCCTCGATCTCTTCTTGTTCATCTTTTTCAAAATCTTGATTCTTTCTGCAAATGACTTTTCTACTGTATCCTCTGCTTGGCTTTAGCTGGTCCCAGGTCAGCCGCTCCCATCACCTCAGGAAATGCTGGGGAAGATTCTCATTAAAAACAAGAAGAAGCACCAACACCACCGACCCTCGAGTGGAGGCAGCATACGGCGCCGAGAGCTGGAGGAGCAGTCGTCACCCAACAATGGTAGGCAGATACACAGGTAGTGCAGAATGCCTCCATATGGTTCCACCTCTCTGGTTATGATAACCTGTGAAATCAGCTTCTGTTCACAGGTATGAAAACATGTTTATTCTATACGCTGTGTTTGTTGTAGACTGTCCTTTGACAGACAGTGAGGGGAGCCAGCTCTTGTCCAACGGGGAGGAGAAGCTGGCTGAGGGGATGGTCAAAGACTCGGAGCCTCGCAAATCCCTTGGTGGGTTGAACAAGACTGGACTGGATGTTTAGAGAGGATGCGTGTCTGCTGCTGATTTTGTATAATTTGTTTTTGTTCCATCTGTCCAGGAGGCGAGGGAGAAAGCGAGGAAGATGAGGAGGATGAACCAGTAACAGATCTGAAAAAACCAAACACTGATGAGGTAAGAAGCATCAGAACTGATAGAATGTTTGACTTACTGATGGGCCGATTGATGGATCAATAGTATATGCTTCTCTTAGGGTACAGCCAGCAGTGAGGTGAACGCCACAGAGGAGATGTCAACACTTGTCAACTACATAGAACCTGTCAAATTCAAGAGTTTCGAGGTGGCAACCAGTAAGTGTGTGTGGGAGGGATAAAGAGAGAGACAGAGACCTTAAAGCCTCATTAGCTCTAAATGTGTCTTGTGTGTAGCTCATTAGTCTGACAGGTTTCCTGCGTAGACTCATTTACGGTTAATGATCAGTCTTGTTGCACATAAACGATCTTAATCAATTTCTGCACCTGCGTCGATTTTGCTTGTTTCATTATTCATATTTCCACTCGTTTTTCATTTTTATTAATTTCCTTTCCACCAGAGAGGAAGAAGTTCTTTGAGATGTCGTCATTTGTGGAAACCAAAGGCATGGACATATTGAAGAGCTCACCTATCGAGTTTGTCGAGTATCCTTGGAGGCTTGTGATCCCTTGAAAACCTGAGCTTCTTAGCTCATAGATGAAATAAGCATTGCATATTATGACCGCTGACCTAAAAAGATGGGAAAGTGACATTTGCTTTTCATCTGCTGCAATTTACAATATGTTATAAATGGTGTGGGCACACATACGCCACACTGCATCTATGTGAAGCATTATTCCTTAATAGCACTCCTTAAGGTACAATAAGAACCAGCTGAGCCGAATCTACCCTAAAGGCACGAGGGTGGACAGCTCCAATTACATGCCTCAGCTCTTCTGGAACGTTGGTTGCCAGATGGTGGCGCTTAACTTTCAGACTCTCGGTAAATCCTGGTATTTTATTCTCAGACAGCAATGAACTAGATGGGTTTAGCAGTTCAGTGTACAGAATAACTTAAACATTTAAATATCTGTGCTAAATATTCTAGTGGTCTGTATTTCCCTTTTTATTTTCAGAACCCCCCTATATTATATAAAAACACTTATTTCATCAAATTTCTATTTCTCAATTTTCAGTTTTAAATTGCCTTTAAATTAAGTATTTGATTGAATTCCAAGAAGCATAAGTATGGTCTTTAAAATGAAGAGTCTGCCTCTGTAAAGCTGGCAGATGCTGTGGTAAATAAAGATGATATAAAGTCTCCTCAGCCTTATAAATAATTTAACACAGAGGCCAAGTTAAAGCTTCTCAACTCATCTTTGTCACTAAATCCCTCAATTCCTCTTTTTTATTTGCATTCTTTCACCCTATTCTATCTAATTTTCATCCCTCTTTCTCCCCCTCTTCTTCGTACCTTCATTCCTCTCTCTCAGACCTTCCTATGCAGCTAAACATGGGGGTGTTTGAGTATAACGGCCACAGCGGCTACCTGCTAAAACCAGAGTTCATGAGAAGGACGGACAAACACTTTGACCCTTTTACGGAGAACATAGTGGACGGGATAGTCGCCAACACAGTGAAAATCAGGGTGAGAACAAAGTGTGTTTGACGTGTGTAACTGTGATCCATTTGACGTTTGCAAAAGTTGCCATAGTAAACCTGCATGATTTAAATTCCACCAGGTGATCTCAGGCCAGTTTCTGACAGACAAAAAAGTGGGTGTGCATGTGGAGGTGGACATATTTGGACTTCCTGCTGACACAAAGAGGAAGTACAGAACCAAAACATCCAATGGGAACTCACTGGACCCCGTATGGGATGATGAAACTTTTGTCTTCAACAAGGTAGCTCCTGCACACATGCCACGTTTTTTTGTCACATCGTTGTTTGTCACTTCTTTAATTGACATCAATTTGACGTTATTGTCCCCCCCCCCCCCCCCCCCAACCGAGGTGGTCCTCCCTACCCTGGCCTCTCTGAGGATAGCTGTGTTTGAAGAAAATGGCAAGTTTGTTGGACACCGCATCCTCCCTGTATCGGCCATTAGACCTGGTCAGTACACACACACAAACACACAAACACTCATTGACACTGAAGTTGAAGACATAAACCACTCAGTAACCTGCTGTATCTATTGCTGCCCAGCACCAGTAGTCATTTGTGTATTCCTTCTGTCTTTCCATACTTTCTTCTTTCCTTCCTTCCTTCCTTCCTTCCTTCCTTCCTTCCTTCCTTCCTTCCAGGCTACCACTACATTAACCTGAAGACTGAGCTGAACCAGCCCCTGCTCCTACCCTCCCTGCTGGTTTACACTGAGGCTCAGGACTACATCCCTAATGAACACCAGGGTAAGAACACCACATTAACAACAGCAGCTTTACACCACACAACCTACTTAAGCTGCTTGACTTGACTCAGATGGGACTTAATGAAAACCACTCACCATATACCAATAGTTCAAATATTTGCTAATTTATCTGTTTATCTTGGTTTATCCATGACATGCTACTTTATAATTCATTATTTATTTAATTTGAAAGTAATGGGTAAACCGTTGAAATAATTATTTGATTAGCTAAATTGCTAATGAAAAAAATGTCATTTTATGAAATGTATTTATTTGCTTTATAAAATAAAAGCTATGTCGGAATACTATGCTCATATCTGAATGGTGAATATGAAACAGTTGAACCAGCTAATCTCTGTCCAACGCTCAAAAGCCATTTCCCAGTTCCTCTAAAGCTGACTCATTAATACCATTGATCTACTTTAATACACACAAAAATCTGCATAAAGATGAGAAGTTGTGGCTTGCCAGCACTGAGCTATTAAAAGGATTCAGCATTCAGAGACCTGAAGTCCTGAGTCCTACACTGCAAATCACTGTCACTTTCTGATATTAACGCTAAACACTTGATACATGATATTCCTGACATTTAAGGTATTCTTTGTCCACAGAGTATGCAGAGGCTCTGACCAACCCCATTAAGCACATCAGTCAGTTGCACAAGCGAGAGACGCAGCTGGCTGTTCTCCTAGAGGAGGAGGTGAGACACATCTGTGTGTTGAATAATGACAGCAACTAAAACGGAGACACAAACATTTCCCACACAGCCCTAGAATTTATAAATATCTGACTGAGTCAGTAATAATTTACTGTGCGTGTCTGTTGCTTCTGTCCCAGCACGTCCCCGACCAGCCCAAAGATGGAGAGGCCAAGGGAGAGACTGAAGTCATTCCAGGGGTTCGACATCCCTCCCCCTTCCACAACCTCCCCCCCTACTCATTGGACGAAGGCAGTGACATCATGAAATTACCTGCACCAGGTAATCCACAGGGAATACAGTGCCACAAATGTCTTAATATTTACATGTCCCGTATAAAGATGTAATGCAATGGTTGTGTGCAATGTGTTTATTAATGAATTATTAATGTGTTTATCTATTGAGTATCATCTTTCAATATTATTCATTTGTCTCTCGAAATATTTTCACACTGTGTTGAAAGTCATGTCATCTCCCCAAGTGCATATCTGGTTGAGATTTTAGTATTTCATTACATTTGTTTTTATTTTTTCGCCATCCATTTCATGCATACTGTGTCTGTGTGCTTCTCCTCCTATATTTCCTTCTGTGTGTACGTGTGTGTGTATGTTGTGTAGCACAAAGTCAGAAGGAGAACCTCATAGCCACTGTTCTCACAGGTAAGATCATCTCAGCCCATATGTTTCCAAATACGTTTTTCCAATCATTTTTAAGTGGTATAAGTCAGAACCAGACCTAAAAATCTCCACTTGTGATTTGCTATAATTCTGTCTCTCTGTCTGTGTGTGTGTGTCTGTCTGTCAGACGTCCAAGTCCAATCTATAGAGGAGCTGAAGCAGCAGAAGGGCTATGTGAAGCTGCTGAAGAAACAGAGCAAAGAACTCAAAGAACTGCGCAAGAAACATCTCAAGAAGGTACAGACACACACAGGCAGACGTCTAACAGAATGCAAACAGTATATGTATTTACATTTTCAGTTTTTACTGTGTGTGCGTGCGTGCGTGCGTGTGTGTGTGTGTGTGCATGTACAGGTGTGGCATCTAAGTAAGGAGCAGAAGAATCGGAGTAGCCAGCTTCAATCTGACACCCAGAGGAGACGCAGTCAGATGGAGAAACATCTCAAACGTAGCATCAAGAAAAAGTAAGAATGGGTGGATATACATGTAGTAAAGGAGGAGAGGAATGAGAAAAATCCTTGTGAATATCAATAAATGGGGATGAGGAAGAGAGGAAAACATCTGGTAAAAAACATGGACAGGATGATGATGCTGACCATGATGGATATTGCTGTGTTCATGAATAGAAGATGAATGTTGAGGTAAAGGCCAGTGAAGAGACTTGAGAAGAAGAAGAAAAATGACAGAAAGATGAGAGGGTCTTTTAAACATGTTGCATTTGTTCTCATTATGTGTGTCATTGTGTGTGTCTTTGTGCACATGCTCAGTGAGCCCCAGGAGCCGGTGCAGCGCGAGCTGACAGCATTGGATCAGGAGCTTGAGAAGCAGACGGTCCAGCTGAGGGAGTGGCAGATGCAGGAACTGCTGAAACTGCGACAAGACCTTCACTCGCTGGAGAAAGAGAAGAAACGAACACACCTACAAGTGGTAATGACACACAGTCTGATCTTTGCACACACTGCAGAGTTAAGGTGACACTTGAAACAACATTTGACTTCCTCCTGTGAATTCACACACACACACACACACACACACTGACAGAGTTTATCTCTAACTGACCTCCAAGAAACTTTGTGGCTCTTCTGTACATCTGCACAGTGATTCGCTGACAGGTTGTCGTCTGCGCTGCTGTGTTTTTAGGCCTTCCAGAAGTTAAAGGAGACGGCCCATGAATGCCAAGCAGCTCAGCTGAAGAAGCTCAGGGAGCTATGTGAGAAGTAAGTGCGTCTCTTTCACCTTGGAAAACCAAATGGTTTAGACAGGAGGAATCTGGGCTGTGAAGTCGCTGCCTCAGTCACTTTCTGTTTTAGTTATTATTATTAGTTTGTTTTAGATTTTAAAATGGCCTCTGTCCCTTTTTTTGCGCCATCTGATTTTTCCCTGAACATTTACAAAAAGATAAAATGCCTGTCCAAATCTCTGGTGTATCACTGTGTCTGCAGGGAGAAGAAAGAGCTCCAGAAGATCCTGGACAGGAAACGACAAAACAGCATCAGCGAAGCCAAGAGCCGCGACAAAGACAAGGCTGAAACGTAATAAACTTGCCTGAGCAGACGTTGATATGATTATTGGATACTTGAGAGGTCAGATCATATTTTCATTTTACCCGCTCTCTCTCCTCATTTTTCTGTCTCACTCTGTAGGGAGCTGAATGAGATCAACAGGAAACATATTCAAGATTCTGTTGCCTTAATCCGCGGGGTAAGAGCCCACAGTAAAACACACACACACACACACACACACACACACACACACACACACTTATCACCAGCGGTCCTTGAGAATTTCCATTTATCTACTTTATAGGACATTTTTCTGCTATTGTCATCAACTTTACTGCACTTTTCTCACACATTATCTTCTTTTCCCTTCCTCCCTTACTTGCCTATCTTTTCGCCTCATAATCCTCTTCTGTTTTTTTTCTGGTTTCATTTAAAATCTCCCTCTTACATACCACTTCTTGTCCCTTATCTACCGTCTGCTTATTCTTCCCTGTATTCCTCTTTCTCCCCCACATTTTCTGCAAATCTTCCTCCCACTCTTCCCTCCCTCCCTTGTGAATATCCCTCTCTCCTCTCACCTTTCTCTCCTCACACCACAGCTGGAGGAGGCTCAGAGCAGGAGGCAGGAGAAGTTGATGCTGAGGCAGCGGGAGGTGCTGCAGCACATAGACGACGAACTTCCAATGGTGAGGTGGCACACACTGACTCACACACAAACAAACCCATTTAGAGCAGAGGCAGTTTTGTTGTTCTCCAGTTTGCCCCCAAGGCAAAACACAACACTGATGCACTCACTGACCTCTGTCACAGAGGAACATCAGCTGCATGACTAAAGCTACAGAGCCACCAAGCTAAAGCTAACTGATGAGATAGCAACATTCAGCCTCAGTAAAAACTAAAACTAACTTTACTTATTAAGTCGATGGAAAATACCCATTTTGATGAGCTAGTTGTGCCACATAACTAAATGCCACAAATGAGTTGCTGATTCCAGTCTTGAAGGTGCAGTAAAAGCAAACTGGCTTCACAGTATTTAGTGGATATTCTGTGTAAATATTAAATATGTAGTTTTTGGTGCTGTGTCAATTCTATGGTCATTATTTCACAGTGGAGCTAAAATAATCAAGCTAAGATACAAAACAGATGTATTCCAGCCCTTCTATCTGTTACACAATCTAAAACATTTAAACTCATTTCTTCATCTTCTGCAGTCACTGCTTTCTGCTCTTGTAGAGCAAATATATATTTCATATCTTCATCTAATATGATGATGATCTGACTCGACAAAAGAAAATAAGTTTAATATTATTTATTATAATTTTTTTTTTTTTTTTATTATTACTGTCATGTTCCCGGTGTTTCCTGCCCAGCTACAGTCTCAGTTAGAGAGGGAACTGGAGGATGAGCATCAGCGACTTCCAGAGGAAATCTGCCAGCACCTGCAGTTGGAGCTTCAGAACAAAGGTCTCCGAAAAGACGCCCTGTTTTCTCCCTTCTCCAATCACAGCAGCTCCAGCCCCAGCTCGGGGTCGGGCCCGCCGTCCAACTGCTCCACGCCCTCCAACCCGTCAACACCCAATCGGAGCACCTGGAACAGGAGCATGGACAATAGCATTGCCTCACTGGCTGATTCCACGTCCTCGTCCACCACTCCCGTCCTGTCGGAGGCCGAGATGTCGTTCAGTTAAAATTAAATTTGTAAAAAGGAAAAACCATACATTCAACTGGGGTCTATAATGATTAATATGTGGGATAGTAATGATATAGATTATTAGCTAATTTTATTTGTTTGTATTTTATTAGTTTTGTTCTTGTCTATAGAGCTATATTATTTTTTATTTTGCCGTTTTTGTTGACTTCATAAGACGATGATTTCATAAGAATCTTAACCAAACATTTGTTTTTACATTTGTTTTCTTGGTCTGTTGTTTTGTTGTTGTTGTTTTTGTTTGTTTGTTTTTTTTGTTTTTGTTTTTTTTTACATTTTCTCATTCTTTCATACTTTTTCTTTGCATTTTTTTCATTTTGGTCTGGTCAGTAAGCTCTGCTACAGTTTTGCCACAGCAGAAACTTTATGTTCAGACTAAACTTCTGTTAGCAACAGCTTTAGCCTCTTTTTTGCCACAATAATTTAAACTGTAACTTACAAACATAGACACTATTGGCCCAAGTGATTACCACAAAGCTAAGAAAGGGTAATAGTTTTACTTGTAGCAGCATTTGACCAGTGACATTACTTCTTTTTCATTTATAAGTAGATGAGGAAATATTTAAAACATGGTTCATGGAGATGTCTGTGTGCTACAAATAAGTTTCATCTTTTGCAGTTGAAGTTTAGAGGTGTATGTTGTAGAAATTATAATCAAGAGGGAATAAGGAGGAAAAGAGGAGCGAATTTTTAACCAGATTTGAAATAAGGTTTTAGTTTTAAAGTCATAACTGTAATGTCGGTAGCTGACCAGTAAGTGGTGCTGCAGTCTCATTATTTTTTTTTTATTTTTTATTTTTTTCAGTTGTCGTTTGAGTCGTTTATCCTGCACCTCCACACACACACACACACACCTGTCTCTCCAGGATTTGCAGCATCATTGTTCGGGATAAAGTCTCTGTCCTTTGACCTCCAATCAGAATCCAATCTAAGTTGATGGTGAGCAGACATCCATCTAGCTAAGAAGTGTGTATGTGTGTGTGTGTGTGTGTGTGTGTATTTTAGAGTAAACGAGGAAGGGTTTAAGTAACATAACACCACACACACTAAATGCATGTATAAGCAAACATTTCCCTCTCACACACAGACACTCAATGCTCCATTTTCTACAGATTCAGCTACACACACACACACACAGGTTTTTAGTTCAGAGGTCAAAAGCCTCTAAAATCCTCTTTCCATCCAATCTGCCCCGTTTGAAAAGACACACCCAAACACACACTTTACGAAAGAACCTCAATAATTTCACAAATATCTCTGTGTGTGTTTGTGTGTGTGCATGTGAATGTGCGTGTGACCAGAAGTTAATCTCTTGATGAGACATCTGCCTTTGGTAAATGGGAACAGTCTGCTCACTGTGTGTGTGTCCATGTGTGTTGGTGCAGATAGTTTGCTACTTTGGCAGCCTGCAGAGGGACACCATGAAGGAGACAGTCTTCAGGTGATGACATACAGCTGCACTGTGACATTTTAATGTAAAAAATTACTTTTTTAGTTTAAATCACCATTTGAAGCAAACACCATTATTTTCCCTCCCTTGTAATTGAAACACTGATTTACTCAGTTTGAAGTTGGGTCTGCAGAGGTCACAGTTTTCTTCCCTGACTTCACCTCTAAATGTGAAACATGACCTCTTTAGGGTAGATATGCCCTTTAAAATATCCCACACAGTGTGTTAGATTCTCACTTCAAGACAAATACTGCTACTAGAGTAGCATTTTGGTGCAAAAACTAAACGGTACTTTAATTTAAAAATCAGTGGTTTTGTCTCCATCAAAGCTTCTTCGCTCTTCTTCGTTTTTGTTCAGTTATTATTATTTTTTTTTTTAACAGAATAATGTTTTTCTTTCTTGTCCACTTTGAGGGGTAAAATGTTGGCACTCTGTGTTTGTGTATTCTGTGTATATGTTTAGTTGTATGTGAATTTTACTACTGACCACAAGTGCTGTAGAGGGATGGAGGTTGAGAGAGTGGGTCGGGGAGTCCTGTCTCGTCCTTTCCCATCTTCCTCCTTCGATAAGCACTGGCTGCCTGTCTGTCTGATTAACCCCCCTCCCACACATACACACACACACACAGACATATACACACACACACACCCTTTGTAAACTATTATCTATTTAAATTGAATTTTAACAACTTTTTCTTTGTGGTTATTTAAGTTTTTTATTGATGGAAGAAGGTTCAAGCTGCTTTAACAATTTGCAGAGTGTAATAGGTTTTCATATATCAAGTTGCCCTTACAAGCCGTTGTGCGCTTCGTATTTTAATGTGCCTGAAATCATCATGGAGATAAATACAACAGGGCATTTCAAGTTGGGCACCTTAAGAAGCTTGAAGCCAATGACAGTTATGTTTAATTTATAGGTCATGAGGAGGACAGAAATGCCAACATACACTTGCTGGGTCCTGCACTTTCTTAAAATGAATACACTGACCTCCTGATCTCTGATAAAACAGTCATAGACTGCCAACCTGTTCACCTCTGGTTGTCCTGCACCCACTGTGCCACACTGCATACAGTATATGTAAATGTTTTTGTTCACCTATCTCATTTTGGACACTAATGTATACAAGGCGCTGCAGAGTCAGAAGATGAGCAGGAGACCCTGGGGTGAAACTGCCTCCAGTCGTCTTAAATCCAAAGGTTTATCTGCCAAAAAAAACAAACAAAAAAAAAAACAGTCAACAAATTCCTTACTGGCATTTAGGGTTGAGCTGGTCCAAGCCAGTCCAAGTCTAGTGTCAAGTAAACAAACTAACATACTCTGTTGTCTCTAAATATTTGTACGTTATTACCAGGTACATTATTACGAGGTACTTTCCACTCATTTTCAAGGTGGCAGACCCAGTTTCAGCCGACTTTCATGCTTAAATGCACTTGTACCACTCTGTTTTTGTTGCTTGTGAAAACCTTGTGTTCCTGTGGCATGGATGTCAATACGACCACTTTCCAATTATTTTTACTTTTTGTGTAAAAAGTATCCGCATAGTTGGTTGTTTTTATGAGGTTGGGGGGCTGCTAGCAAAATGGTTGTTGAGCACATGTTAAATATTTGGCAGGACACAAGGAAGGTTTTTATTCTTTGCACTTTCAACTTGGATTTTTTTTTCTTTTCTTTTTTTTCATTGGGGAAAGCTTTTTTGATACTGGATGAGTCAAAACATTTGATAAATAGGAATGAAACGTAGCCTGTCTATGAGATTAACTATTTAACTGCACCCATATTAGTTGTTCACTGCATCACAGTTTCAGATTACTTCCACAGGTGCTAATGAAATGAAAAAATGTGACAGTAGACAAAAAAGAGAACAACAGCCTGTGTGTAATATATAAAATTCTTACATGACAGATCTTATGTATTATACATAAAAGTAACGACAGTCACATATCTAGAATGGTTTTTCAAGTAAATCATGACCTGTATACTCCTATTTTTTACTACTGTAAAAATATACATTGTCTAGATAGAGCACAGTGGCTTTATATGTAGATATACTGTCTTTGGTCTGGACAGAAAACAATACAGTTTACAGGTGGAACTGCTGGATGTATTTAGATGAACTGTATGAGGCCTATCAGAGGTACTTTGAGTGAGAATTTGGAGTCAGTGTAATATTTAATGTAAAAAAGGACTGGAATGACATTTTGGGAGTTTGACCTTTATGTGACAGAAATGTTGATTGCTATTATACTTAGCGCTGCTCTAATCAATATCCCTATATTGATGATGGAACAATTGACTGTGTGTGATCATAGTGAAAAACCCACATATAATTATCACCCGACTCTATAGTTCATCTTCTCAACACTTTGTGTCTTTCAGCTGATTGTTTTGCTTTTACTTCTTGCAACTTTAATCTTTTGATTAAGTCTCACCTCTCATCTTTTACTTTGATGCCGCTGATGTTTACAGTAAAAAGCTCTGATAAAATGACTGCACTGCCTGACAAAGTAAGAAATTTGCTGATACATAAAGTGGAAAAAAATTGATCCGGACAGAATCCAGACTTTTTCCCTTAAGAGTTGGTAAAAACAGGGCAAAAATAAGAGTTAATAGTGCACTCATATTCAAATGAATGCTAATATCACTCTGTGTCTGTTGGATATGTAAATAAGTAATTGTTTGCTAAGTACTGTATGTAGTACTACATGTAGTACTATCTACCCGAGTTAATCCTTTGGGCCAAACTCCCAAAAGGTCAATATAGCCAGTTATAATGAGGCAAAATAATTAGACATTAGCTTTTGAATCAGGATTTCTATTGACTTCCACTCCAAACCATGACACTAATAAGGGCAGCTTTAGTTGTATTTCCTCGAGTACAGACCTTGGCACAGACAGAGGAGAGAGAAGCCGGTATGCTAACGCCGTTAGCTAGTTTCCTACCCACCAGAAGGAGCCTGGGGGATGTTTCTTGTCAGCCATGAGCTTTAGCCTGTGTTATTTCTGTCCCGTTTGTGTTGAAAACACGCATTTAAACAGCCACGCACAACATCATACACTGACACAAACACAGCAGTGTACCATTAGACACCATGCTCACTTCAGCATCATGCACACAAGCACTCCTTGACTTTACTCTTATTAGACATTTGGTGTAACTAGTCTCCCCCGGGCCCACCCCGAGGCCTCTGGCTGTCATGTCTTCGCTCCCTCTTTTTTCTCCCTCTCTCTTCCTCATTGTCCCATTTCCTTGTCTCAAGTTTTACCCAATAATGAGACCATCCTTTACTGTTGGACTAGTTTAATAAATTAAAAGCAGCAGCCATGTTTGTACACTTCAGATAGTGAAGACAGCATGCGATATACATTAGACAAGATAAATAGTTGACGCTGTATGTGTAATGTATATGATTTTTGGATATAAAGGGAATACTATACAATGATCCAGATGTAATATTTTATTGCTCCTTCATAATTAATATAAGTATATGAGTGAACATTAAGTAATAAACTTCCAACTTCCTCTTACCAGAGCTGAACCTCGGCTGTTTTTTCCTTTTGTTTTTTGTAACAACAGTTTGTTCAACAGCTTTAATTTTCTTCTCTACATCAGTGCATCATTTTAATTTCCTCTTCAGGTCGATTTGCCAGGACTGTGCACTTACAGTAATCCTTTTTCCAGAGTTTCAGGCTTTTTGAGTGGTTATCTCCCATTCATTTGTAATGAAAAGTGTCTATTATTTAGCACTTTTTGCTCTGTAATGTGTTTTGAGTTAACTAAATTTGACAGACTAGGTTTTCAGCGATAGCTTTGACTTAATGCTCTCTGTGATTCAGAAATATATTTTTGGCAGAAAGTTGAGAAATGAAGCTGAGAGAAAAATGGGTCCAAGCTGCACAGCATCCTGCTGCTTGCTTACAACTGACCAGCCATTAATAGTGTTTTAGTACGTGTTCATACTAATATGCTCATTTTACTCTGTGAAAGGTTTGTGTAGACAGGCCCAAGGTCACGACACAAAGTCTCCTGTCCCCTAAATACTAAGAAGAAAGTTGAATTTCTCATATTTTATTTATAACATTAAGCATATATTACATATTAAGCATAAAAAGAACAACAACCTCAGTAAACTGTCTGTGGAAACCAACAACCTCCAAGTTCACAGAACTAAAGTAATTGAAATAACTGTCTCAGACAGTTGTCTTTAATTTTCCTGTTGGGACCAGATAAAATAGTTGTTTCCTTAAAAGTGAAATTGTTAGGAAGCTAGCATGGCAGCAGTGGTAATATTTTCAAAGCCTTCTGAATTTACCAGGAATAAAACTGAAATGCAGAAATTGCAAATAGTTATGTGTATGTATTTTTGGTGTAAAAAAAGAAGCTGAATTTAAAATATGGTATACTATATACAAGTCTAATTTACTAGTTTCCAAATACTTGAATCAGCCAAAAGGTTGAAGAAAAAGGACTGAGGTCATAACCTCACATTCTTCAATGTTAGCCATAGCCCTGATTTAAATATAACTGTACCATGACATAATCATTTTAAGAATAAAATAGTTTGGACTCCAATTGAATTCTAACTTGAAAAATGGCTCTAAGAGTCAAAAATAAATGCACTTATTTAGTACATTGTACAGAATGGGAAAAGTTGAAGATCTGCAGTATGTGAGGGGTGATGTGATCTGACACTAAAATCACTGCTCACAGCAGGTGAGAAAGGGACAGGTTTTGACAGAAACAAGATGAGTGGCTCAATGAGCTAAAGCCCTCATGAATGCCCTCAGCCAGCTGGAGTTAAAAAGGAAAAATGTAAATTAATAAACAGAGTAAACAGGAGAGCTGACCTCTGACCTGTGTATAGAAAAGAAAGAAGACTAACTCGAGATTAATGTGAAGAACCTTGTGGGCTGTAAGGAAGACAAATCATTACTCTCACTGCAATTGCCTCTCTTCAGTCAAAATGACACATGTTTTATTGCTCTGATGTATCACTATGAATAAGTCGCTCCGGGCCTTTCCCCTTAACCTAGGTTATTTTCTGCATGGATCACACAGCATGTCAGCAGCACTGGAGCATGGAGTTGTTACAGGGACTCAGTGTTATGTGCATTGCACTGTATATTTCAATTGTTCTGTGCTGTACTGTGTGTATCTATGTGTTCCCTCCTTGTCGATCTGTAGCTCCCGGGTGGTTTTGTGTTGTCAATCGATATGATGATGATGACTTACTTAGACACACAAACACTTGCACGCATGCTCACACTTACATGCACACACACACTCACACACCCTTAATCAGCAAAGAAAGGAAGTGCCCAACCAGCACTTTATAAACCAAGCACCAGCTTTATCCATCACATTTTCATGTGGTCTCTCTCTATTTTTCTCGCTGGTTTCCTCTCATCCCTCCTCCATCCCATACTGTTGGACAGGATTGGGAGGTTAGTTTGAGAATATAATCCATCACAGATCACTTATTACCTGCTGCAAAGCCTCAGTAATCAGTGAGACAATAGTTTCTCTGAGGAGGCAAGTGGTTTGGGAGATTATGTACATTTAATCCAGATGCAGTGATTCAAAATGTCCATAACCTCATAAAAATATGTGAAATCTATTCCAGTGCCTGCTTTCTATTTTACAAAGGTCATTATTCTCACTCTCTTCATCATCATCTCTCCAAATTTAACTACTTCAGCTCTTCCTCAGCTTTTATTTTGCTCCTTTTACTGCATATTTTTTATTTAGATAAAAAAAAGTTATTCCTCTTCACCTCCTTATCCAAAACCTCTCCCTCCTCTTGCTCAAAACAGATTTAATCCCAGTAGATCCTGCTGGGATTAAATCAATCTCATCCTTCTCTCACTCATTTAAAGGTCCCTTTTTTTTCTTTTCTTCCTTCTTTCCATGTCCTCTGTCCTCCCGCTTAATCTCAATACCTCCCAAACTCCATTAACCTTCCTGGTTTCCTAAAGTCCAGTCTACCCACAGCCACTTCTGTCTGTGCTTGTTCTTTGATTACATCTGTTTCTTTTTATCCCTCCCTCTCTCTGTTTTTTCTTTATCCCCCTCATCCTCTCACTACAGTTTATCTGTCTCTCTTTTTTTCTCTTCTCGGTCCTCGCTGACATTGCTGTTTGTTTTTATCCTTTAAAAATTCTCTGAACTGCAATGGTCGTCGTCTCTCTTTCCTTAGCCATAAATCCTTCTTCTCAGTAAATCTGCCAATTATTTCTCCTGCCTTTTCTTTATCTGCTTCTTTTTCATCTTCTCTTTTTTTCAAAGGGCACAAAGTTTGTGTGTTTGAGCGTCAGTTTACACCAATAACATTAAACATTATATTTCTCAGTAAAAGCTAAGTCATCAATGGTTTAAAAGTCTCATACAGTCTAAAGGTATATGTCTTTCTAGGTTCTATATTAATACTGTTAAAGTATGAAAGGTCTCAGTCCACAGAGAAATGCTCAGAGCCTGTATTCAGAAACTGAGCCTTAAAACCAGCTGTCAGTTACGCCCCAAGCCCTGCCCAGCTGGACCCACCATACAAACTTGTGGGATTTGGTTTCTGTGCTTTACCTGAAATCTGCTTAGTTTTTATTGGATCACTCAGATGCAGATTCTGATTGAGATGTAAAACTACACTGAGTAGTTTTAAAACAACAAATATATCCCATTATAGATATCAACACTTAAAAGAAAATACTCTAAAAATTGTAAAATATGGAACCTTTAATTGTTAAACATGGGATATGGATGATGTGAATGACTGTTACAGTTAGTATTTATATAGTAGCTCTACCACCAAAACAAGTTGAGTCAAGTATATTAGAACATTAAAGCTGAACTAGTCGATAGTTGTATATTAACAATGGAACAAATGGCTCTGTCTGTACTGTGTAGCTCATAATATTGAATCAACACAGAAATATCAGTATTAGGTTCTTCATTGCTCTCAAAAGTATTGTTTCCAGCCACAGAAAGCAGCTGTCTGATAGACCAACTACACGCTGCCTGTCCAGCAGACACAGTTAGCACATAGCCGGTAAACACAGTGGTGCATTTATCGCTGAGGAATCATATATTTACCGAGGGCATTGGTTGAGACTAAAAAGCAAGAGAACATATTGGACTTAAACGTCTCAGGTGTCCAAAAACACAACTCAAATTGAATGTTAATGTTGTTCTGTTTCTGCTGGTTGTATAAATAGGCAATAAAAAGGCACTTCACCATGACAACTATGTGAGCAAATGTTCACCTGAAAATTTCCTTACATTTTTTTTGAATAGCTGTTTGCAGACTTTGGTTATATCAATTTGCTACAGTAACTTTTTCTAATGAGAAACATTACACAGATACATTATATGTAATAATAGGAAAACATATAAATTAGGTGTGCCCCTATCAACATATGCTGGTATCCAAAAATCATTCTTCTTCAGTTTTAGTATTTTGATGCTTTGATTTTGAAAAAAAGTGCTTTAATACCCAAACAGCTACGCAGCGGCGGTGGTAGATAAATGCCTTGAATCAAACATGACTGGCACTTCATGCTATTATGATGGATAGTTCAGCCTACAACATCGTAACAGACATCTTCAAGTTTATTGAATCATTTCACAGTTATCTTGAGTGAAGCCTCCATCACTCTGGACAGCACATTGCTAGTATAATACTGCAGGCTTCATTTATCATCAATGAAAACATCTTTGCTTCTGAACTCTGTGTATTTTTGTTTTCTTCTATTAATTTATATGCTGTAAAAATTAGAAAAAAATGGTTTAATGCTGCTCCTCTGTTTCCTCACACGTCTGTAAATGACTGAAACTGAACTTTCCTCTTTTGATGAGGAACAATGCTGTGTTTGGTGAATACTAATAAGAAGTTGTTTGTAAAAACTGCGGAGCCAATTAACCAACTAAGAAGTGTCAAAATCAGTTTATGCATGGAGGCAAACATTTGGGCCCAGGAGAGGCAAGGCGATCAATGTAGCGTGTCACTTCCTGTCTTCTTTCTCATCCCACAGGGCGAATCTGTGTCAGCACCAACTCCATCACTTCCTCCTCACGCCTCAATTTGTTTGTTGCTTTCTCTCAAATTGTGGTCACATTCACAGTCCTCCTGGTATGTCTGCCTTTCTTTCTGCCATCCTCCTCCAACTCTGCATCCGTTTTTCCTGTCTGTCTCTTTTTGTTTCTGTCTGCATCTTCCTGCTTGTTCCTCCTCCTCCACTCCTCTATCTCTCCCCCAGGACTGTTGTGTTTACTCTTCGTCTCTTCGTCTTGTTCTCCTCCAGTGGAGGATGGAGACGTGTCTTGCCGTCGTGGTTACCGCGGGGCTGCTGTGGGAATAACAGCTGCCACTTCGTTGTTCAGACCTGACAGAGAAGAACGAGAAAGGGAAGAAAATGCAACAGAGTAAAAAGATAGAAAACATGTTTCAAACCTCTAAGTCATAGTTTGGTTCCTTATTTCCCCTAATTACACAAGTCTTAGAAGATGAATGAATAAACTCACACACCTGGACTACAGTGCAGATAAACCTTTCTTCATTATCTGCTATTTCCCAGAGTCCCTCAGGGAACCACAGTTGCGCCATTTATTGGCCAACAAACCCACACAGTGGTTGTGCTGGTCACGTCCCAGGTGTATGCCTTGAAATCCAACAGCCATTGCCCTCTGGCCAGTGCTAAAAATATTTTTCTGATGTTGCCAGGTTAGATAACAGTTTAACAGTTAAAAGAGTTAAAACAGTTAATGAAAAAGTGTTGTCAGTTTACTGAAATTAAAGTAAAAAATGCACAAACAAAGGGAGTTTGCACGTTGATCTAATATTACCCAGCATGCATTTCATTGAGGCTACGTGACATTGACATGATTACATTTCATTGAAACCACAGCACATATTTTGTTATTTCTGTCTTAGAACTTTAAAAGGTGACAGATGCAGGGAGAGATGATTATAAATACAAGTTCTCATTACATCTGCAGAGTATAAAAAAACATGGCAGAAGAAACATCTTGCTAGTACAACAGTCTTCGCACCTTTGCCTTGCTGTGAAACCAAGAATCCTTATGTCTATTTTCATACAATAGATGCAGACAATATGTTTAGATCATGTGTATCATAACTTCATAAATATGTGAAAATACATAAACCTTCTCTAGACAATTAAGTTCCTATATTTGCTGTAAGAGACCAGAGTATATATAGAGTATGCTGCAGTTTTGTGGTCTTTTAAACTTGTATTAAGTGAGTTTTGACCTCTTGGGGGCAGCATAATAAGAAGTAAACACAACAGTGACTTCTTAGCATATGTAATAGTCAACATGTCAACAGTCATGTTCCAATATTCACTTCTTTACTTCTATCTCTGTTGTGATCTCCACTTACTCCTCAGCAAAATAGCTTTGAGCTACTTTCTAGCTGTTAAATGTTCCACTATTCATTAGCTTTCTGCTAACTTTGCCTCTCTGGGCAGGTTGCATAAAGGTTGGTTATCAAAGCCTTTTTGCTGAAAAAAAGCTTCCTGCTGCTGCTGGAAACAAGGCTGATGAGCAGTGAGCGTGAAGTAAAACATTAACGCTGCAGGCTGGACACTGAGCTAAAACACTGAGCTGAGAAGAGCTCAGGAGTTTTTCACACTGCTCAAAACTTATATCATATTATACTGATCTGATTCATCATTAACATCCAAATATTGATTAGTGCAGCTTTGAAGAAAAGGAGAAACGGTATGAATGTAGAGCAGCCAAACAGCACATTGCTTCATGAGATTAAAAAGGACTCTGCACCTTTACATATTAGCATCTTGTGATTGTTTACTGTTTGGTCCTGGAAGACAACAGTAAATATATTAGCAGCAAATGGTCATAAACCTGACTTTTTGGTTGCTCAGGTCAGAACCTCTCCCATTTAAATCACTCAGCTGTTCAATAGCCTCATTGTTTGCTTGATTCAGACAGACCCAAATGATTCAGGCCCTCTGGGATGCTGATTTGACCTTTTCATCGCTGTTTGACCAGAGGGAAAATGCTTGTAAATCCAGCCTAATCCCTGGTTTAGACAGCCATAAAATTTGTCCCAGTCCAACACAGTTGCTAGAGCCTGGTATATTCCCTTTGGTGCGACTACTCATCAGTTCAAACAGCTGAAATGGAGCATTGGCAAATGTTTGGAAGAGGAAGCGCTGTTCTTTTGTAAATGCAGACTTACTCAGTGCTTGTGTCAGAGTCATGGTCAGAACGAGGTGAAAGAGACAGAAGGAACATTTCAGTGACTTGTTAGAGAAAAGACCTCATCGTTCTCATTTTGAATGGGAAATTTATAGCTTCAGTTTTAAATAAGGGCTTAACTCCAGCAGGATTTGTATGATAAAACACAGCTGTGCCAGGGATTTCCTTTTATGTTTTAATTAACATATGTAGTATTTTGCCATTTACTGTAAACTCTTTTATTCGAATGTATTTATTAAACAAACTGCAAATTGTGTAGAGATTAAGGTCAACAGTGTGATTTACAGTGCACCAGCAACATTAATACTCAGCTAGTAGTTATATTCACCTCTGAAAGTCATGGAAAAAGCTCCACCCATACCATTTAAACCACCGTCCACCAACAATCTCTGTATGTTATAAATGTGGTACAGGAGGCCCTTTAAAGGGATGCCTCCCTATTTATTTACTATTAGACTTCCATCCTCCTGTTATTATTATTATTATTATTATTATTATTAGTCATAATAATAATAACAGCCAGGGCTGGAGGCATTATGAATTTGTCTTGTCCGTCTGTACGTATGTCTTTCCCTTTCTTGTGAACGTACTGCCTAGAGGGAATTTCTTTAGATTTGGAACAAATATTCACTTTGACTCAGTGATGAACTGATTAGATTTTAGTGGTCAAAGGTTAAAGGTCAAGGTCAGCGTGATTTTGACTTTCACACAAGGCCAACAACCATGAAACGCTAATTCTAGTTTTACTGTGCCTTTAAATATTTCCTACTGAGGAGAAATAAAGATTCCTGAATTGAATTGAATTACATTTATTACATTTATTTTTTATTTACAAGAGACAGATAACAAAAAAAAAAGAGCAGACTTTTATTCCTTAGTCGCCTATAGCTTGAGCTTCTCCTGTCAGAAATCAAAACATACACACTGAGAATAGTATTATGTGCTGCTGAGTCAAACACAGCATTTCTTTGGTCTCTGCTCATTATCTTTTATTTATCCTTTATTCAGATACTCACAGTGGTATGAGCATCATCACATTCCACCTTAAAACTGGAATTGTATTTTTTTTCACATCCAGGCCCCTTGATATGTGACAAAGTTGATATGATGCTGACAACAAAGGTCTAAGAATATCAGCCATCACGTGTTCATTCCTTGGAGATTTACACAGATCAATTCTTCAGATATTGGATCGTTTCTAATTGTTGATATGTGTCAGGCAAAGAAACACAAACAGAAAATGACACAGAAAAGTACATACATTATCGTTGTGTAGGATATTTGAAGTGGAAAGGCCTCCAAACGTTTTAGCAGATCTAATTAAGCTTATTATAAACAAGTGAGTGATCATCGCTGTGTTGACTGTGTTCTGCAAAACCACTTTTAAACTGGAAAGTGATTGGCCATTTTCATAATATGATAAAGCTGACAGGAGGATGAAGATAAAGCTACTATTTTGGGATGGTAATGTCTGCTGGTCAGTCATTTTGGTGCAGAATCCTTATAAATATAAGATATATTGTTATTACATTTTGTAAAGACGTTCATGCTCCCCAGAGGATAAATCCCAGGGACTTTGGTGATCCTATAACTCTTCATTTAGAGCAGTCAGCGGTCAACATTTCACTGGTCAACATTTTGGGTTTAAATACTAAATATTTGCAAAAGTAATAACATTCCCATCAGCTTCAGCTGTATTTGCTGTTTAGTGTTAATTAGTAGATTAGCACATGATCATTAGCATTTAGAGCCGCTGTCATAGCTGCAGATATATATTCAAAATATACATATATATTTAGAATATATTTATTATAGATTCAATAATAAAGGACACCATTACATCAGCATTGGTTTTTGTTAAAGGAGGCCTTTGGATTTCAAGTGTGAGAGAAGGGCAAACAAAATCCACAGGCTTCGCTCTAGAGCTAATTTTGGGCTTCAGTTGTTTTTAATCAAGTATGCTCTAAAATGACAGTCCTGGGGCACCCCCTCACCTGGCGGAGAGCATACCATTAAAACTTGGTCCTTACTGCAGTGTCCTGGGTTTGAATCTGACTCAGGCCCTTTGCTGCATGTCACCCCTCTCTCTCACACATAACATCCCTGTCTCTCTCTCACAGTCTCCATCATAATAGGTACATAAATAATTTTAGAGTTACAGTCTCGTCACCTTTTTGTTATTCTGAACAGCGTTTCCTCGCTGAGATGGAAAGGGGGTAACACAAATGGGAAATTTTATCAAAAAATCATAACACTCAGTTTGCTTCATTTCAAGTTTACAGGAAAATTTTTATTTTTATTTCAAAAGCAACAGTGACAGAGAGACAGGAAAGTTGGGGAGAGAGAGAGACTGAGGGGATGACATGCAGCAAAGGGCCATGGGTTGGACTTGAGCCCCAGCCGGTGCGGTTGGGACACAGCCTTCATGGTATGTGCTGTACCAGGGGAGCCACTGGTGCACCCCCCTCCCAGAATACATGAAGGTAATGAAGGTCAGGATGTAGCAGCGTCTCCACCTCTGTGGGTGGATGTGGCTCAAGAGGGGGAGCATGTTGTCCACCAACTGCAGTATTAATGTGTCATCTGGTATAAATATTTTCCTGGCTAATGTACAAACTAATCAAGTCAATTCAAATCTAATTACATAGTATTTAAAGTAATTACTGAAATTAACATTTTAATTTACATTTAATTTAGAAAAATATTCCCAACCTTAAGTGAGTAAGGTTCATCTCCACCAGTAGAAAAAAACAGACGCAGCTCTAAGCATTTGCAAGTCAGTTTTATTCCATCTTTGAGAAAAAAAAAAGAAAGAAAGAAAAGTTTGGTCTTTGTAAACATCTATATCATTTTTCATGTCAATGTCATTTTCAGCATTTAAAAATACTTTACTCTTTACTACAACAGTTCCAACATCAACACTGTATTCAGAATGAGTTTAATTCATGCACAGACACACTCGTGGACGGAATGACATGAAGAAATGCACACACAGACAGACACACACACACATGCGCTCACATTTAAAAGGATAAGAGCCCACTCATCGTATCTTGTTACTATGCAAAATTGCTGCTCCACTCTCTGAAGTTATTTTACAAAACAAATCAACAAAACAACACTAAACAAATTTAAACAGATGCAACAAAAAGTACAGTAATATATAATAATAATAAAATCAATGGAAATATGAGAGTACTATATATATATATATATCTCAAAAGCACTTTGTGACCTCAAAAAGAGGGCTACATGACATGTAAAAGACAATGAGAATAAAGTAATAAAATACATAAATATATAATATATGGTAGAGAGCAATAGAGTGGCTCTGACAGTAGAGAGAGAGAGAGAGAGAGAGAAGTAGAATAAAGAAACACAATGATCAATGTAAAGAGGCTGGTTAACACAGGTCTGGAAACACACACACACACACACACACACACACACACACACACACACACACACACACACACACACACACACACACACACAGGAGATGATTTCAAATCAGAAATGTGGCAAAGCACAAATATGTAAATGCTTGTTCTTTGTGAATTTGTTGAGTATTACTTCATATTCAGAGTTGAAATTCTTCACATTATAATCCAAACATTTACCAAAGCAAACAGCAGCACTGAGACGTTGCCTCAGCACTGTGTGATAATACAGGTTATAATGTATTTGTGTTCTGCTGAAGGGCTCCAGGATGTGAGGAGGATCTACCAGTGTTGAATATTATAAAATAAATATATTAGATAGATATTATAAAATAAATAATATATACAATATATACTAACCATGAAATTGTTAAATAATCCTAGAATCAAAATTAAGTATAAAAACCATGGCCTGAACTTATAGGATTTGAGTCCGTGAGGAGTCACATTGGAAAACAAAATTACTGGATTATTTAACAACATCATGGTTATATGTTTTATCTGTATTTATTAATTTCATAATGTCTTGTCTGTAATGTTTAACACCTCTGGCCTCCACATGTCAGTACAGATTTGCATCAATGTTCGAGTTCCCTCCTGAATGTCAGAAAATCAACCATAGAAAGGTGGAAACGTGTGAGGATGATCACATAAATCTGACAGCAGCTACTTGCTTTAACAACGCTGCCAGAGTTCCAGGTTTACCTGAATACAAATAGTCTTTCCATCTCAATGCCAGTTACACTAATGTCTGTTAACAACCCAACACACACACATATAAGCATCGCAAAACAACCGAGCCACCGTGCACTTGTAGTGTAGAATGTGTGGTCATGTTCTCACTAATCTGAGGAGCTGCATTGATGGAAAACATTTGTTGTCACATTTTTCATTGGCAGTGAGTGTATTTAAGTGTGTGTGTGTGTGTGTATGAGTGTGTATTTACTTAACTGATTTCAGTCTTCTGCATGTACAGGACATGTATAAATTAACACTTATGTGAGTATGTCTGCATTTAGCTATCAGCCAATTAGAGGAGTTAGTAACCTTAATGTACACACACACATACACACACACACCTGGTGAGGGAGAATACAGGTTACAATTACAATCACATAACACACTCGCACACACACACATACACATAGAGGAGGGAATCCAATTTCCAGGCATTTTGGCATCCTAATTCATTAATCTAGTGAATGGGGCTCAGTCAGGGACACACAGGGCGAGCCCTTATAAGGAGATTACAACACCAACACACCCACACACAAACACACACACACAAAGGCACAACAAACAAATGTAGATGTGCACATGATGGATACACATGCAAACGGGGCGAGGCACAAGGAGCATAAAGTATAAGAAACACATGCTGAAACGATGAACCTATGGTGAGCAACAAGTTGAAATTCAACCAGAGAGAGAGAGAGAGAGAGTGAAATGAATGAGAGACTATACTGTCACATTCAGTAAAGGAAAGGGCAAGCAGACAAAGTGAGAAACATCAAGAGAGAGGCAATGACACGCACACAAAGTCTCACACACACCAGCAACAGTCAAGAAGACAACGGCTTGTAGATAGATGGTCACTAAGCAACAGGCAAGAGACTAAAAATATGGTTGCATTTCTTCACTCACTTAGAAAGCATGCACACGCACAAAGAGACACACACATATACACACACACTCAGCTGTCCTCCAGCAAGGCTTATCAACCTTTAAAAAGCCGACATTTCTAAATCAGTCCCAGTATTCTTGTGTTCCTGTGGCGTCAGCAGCACTATTATCCTGCCCACTCATTCTTAAACTGGTGACTGTTACAGAGGCTTAAGTCATTGAGAAAAAAGAGTTTGGCCCGGCAGGCATCCTGGCGTCTCAGTGGGCCGGGGGCCGTGCCAACATGCGAGTCATGTCAAAAGTGGCAAGTGGCTGATGACCTCCGTTGCTTGTACGTGTAAAGATGCTGTGTGCTACAGAAATGACTAAAGAAATGGAGAAGATGACAGGATCTGGGTGGTGAGTCAGACTGGTTCAGCTGGATGATGCAGACTCTAACATCATGTCAGCATCGAGGGCGGCAGGAACCACTGAGGAACTTGAGGTCATCTCCTGTGTATATTTTAGGTAGTTGGGCATTTTAAAGATTTTTGGGGGGAGTTAATATTCTGCAACTGAAAAAACACAGTGACATACTTCAAAACAATGGTTGCAATTTGTCTTTTCTTTCTTTTCTAATAACCCAGTCAAATCTGAAAATACAGACATGACATACATACTGGATTCAATGTGATGTCTCACACTGTCTGAGGAAATCATTATATCTGTGTATATCTATGATCAAATTCTTACATTTCCTTCAGTATCACAGTAAACCAGTGAGCGCTGTCTGGGTTTCCATGGAAATGTTAATACAGGAACCATTAATAGCAAATTTGGCATAGTTTTTATGGTGCTAATTTGCCAAAGCATAAACAAATATTTAAAAAACTATGTATGATGAGACGTTGATGAGACGTTACTACTACGTATATAATGCCACCAAAATGAACAACTCTTCAAGTTTTACTTTTGGTGTCTGGCCAAAGGTTTCTGAAGAGGGTGGATTTGTGTTAGAGGTGTGGACATGACCTCAATGTCTTTAAAGTTCTGGCTATGGCAGCTAACATGTTGTAGTATCCTCATGAGCTCCAGAACAGCTCCTCTCTGAGGGGGAAGTGCCATTGTGTCTAATTTCTAGACACCAATGTTAAATATTTGCAGCCAAGAAATACTCCTTTGAAACAGCATCATGGCAGGAGGCCAAACTACATCTATCAGTGATGCTGGGCTGTGCCTTGGTAGAAAAACAGCTGTTTAAGAAATCTTGCACTGATTTTCTACAGAGAAAGTTTGGAATATTTCACTTTCTTTATAGCTGTCAGAAAGCGAGTAGGAACCATTGTGGCATTTGAAATGTCACATTTGTGGGAAGGGGGTTAATTTTGATTTTAATTAATTTTTGATTTTAATTGATTTAATTTTAATTGGTGATTTTAACCTCTCTGGATCAATGGCCCAATGCTCCACTTCTGTCTGTATAAGTGTTGACCTAGGTAGGGCTGTGTGACTCATCTGGTCACAACTGAGTTGGCTTTGTAAAGCATTTGTTTACATTGGGCTGAAAAGGATGGTGGGCAGGTAAATTGTTTTCAGTCCTGTTTTTTCTTAGTGAGTAGCAATATAACAAGAAGCACAATTATTTTCTCAGGAGGATTTTCCTTGACGTCTCCTGTCAGCATCGTGGGCAGTTGAGAGGAAAAGCTCTCGCTTCCAGCAGGGGGCTTTCCTCCTATGTTGTTGTTAACAATGCATTTAATTATGATCTGTACTGATAAGCCATATGCAATCCCTAATGCAATATGCAATCGTCTAACCCTTGGGCAGGACAGGGGTATTAACACAAACATAATGTAAACCTGGGCGTCAACACTTTCTCAGACAGACAAACAACAACACAAAGGCTGATAATATGATATGTGGCATAATATTCTCAATTTAAGATTTAAGGTTTCATATACTTTCACCTTCACACACACACACACGTACACACACATCATGCCTGAATCAACAAATCTCTCACAAAAACAAATAAATCTGATACAGACTCACACCCATAAAAAATACCTATGGTCGAGCACATTTAGTCATAGTGTGAACACCTTTATGAATTTAACGTTGCTTGTTTTTTCAACTACAGCTGGCAGCTTGTGGGACTTGTATAATACCTGCAAGGTAAAACTGCACACTGAAAATGAATGGTCCTCTACCCGTGAAGTGATTTGTGACAATGTTCTTCTATCAAATCTTTGGATAACAGAGATTAGTGGGATTTTTTTTTTTTTGTACAAAGAAACGTCCCAATGTTACAACTGCTGCAGAAGAGTCATGTGATATTTCAGAGCTGCCATACTTGTCCCATCAGAGCGTCCAACTCCTCTTTCTGTCTGTGAGTCATCGCTGGTCGTATGTTCACCATCTTATAGCTGCTGTGATAAAATGTCTTCTTGAACTGAGAAAAAGGGGCATATGGATCTTTCTCACCGTCCTCTGGGGTTTTCCCTTACAAAGAGAGGGACTTCACATAAATGAAATATTAGTGTTTTTACACACACATCAATAAATGTATCTTGTATTACCATATACAATTAGAAACACTGGGTATGGTCATAGTTTGATTTGTAATCATCAATAGTCATCTTCATTGACACAGATAGTGAGATCCTTCATTGTGATTTGTTCATCTTGCGTCTTGTTAATTTTGGTGATACATAATTTCCTGCTTTGCTCCAGGTGTTCACATCTCCCTGTAATTTAATGTTCAGAGTGTAAACACAGTGTAGCGCACAATACTTATTACGGACTCGTTGGTTTTGACATTTTCATCACTCTGTCTTCTGTCTCCATTTAGATCTGTAACTCACATCCAAACATGTTTTCTTTCTCTTTATGCTTATCTCATCAGATTCATAGTCTTTTTTTTTTTTTTTTTTTTTTTTTTTACAATTGCACGGTAACAACATCAACACGTGACGCCATTGAAAAGTTTAGAAAAAAAAGAGGGGTTGGGGGCAGGGTGAGTTTCCTTCTTAGGGTAAATGAGGCTGTAGATTGGCGTTATAAGGAGGAGGGGCTTGTGATTGGCTCAATTAAAAAGAGGGTTGGTGGGTGGCGACTACAGCATTTCATTATTACAACTTTAAGAGCGTTTGATACAGCGTTTCATTGTCACGACTTTAAGACGATTCCTACAGGGGAGGTAAGAGTAAGGCAAAAGGGAGGGACAGAGGAGTGTGTGTGTGGTCTATTGAGTGTATGTGAGGAAGGGTGTGTGTGTGTGTGTGTGTGTGTGTGTGTGTGTGTGTATTGCCACGTGGAAAGATTATTTTGCACAGTGTATTCAAGAGGAGAAAGAATAAAGAAAAAAAAAAGCTTGTCAGTTTTCATCTCGCCTGCAAGTTGGTGAGTGTTCCTCTGTTGCAGAATCAGCTGATGGCCCCAAAATGCATGTGTATGTGTTTGTGTGTGTGTGTGTGTGTGTGTGTTTGTGTGTGTGTGTCTGTGTACAGTTGGTTGAGGACAGGTTAAAAGTCATAAGTCACTGTTCGTACTAGATCAAGTTCAACAGGTATGATGGGAGGATCCACTGCTCCTGCGATGACGAGATACAGTTGTGACAGAAGAAGCAAGAGAAAGTAAGGAGAGGGGTCCATCTTTTCTTCCTTTTCTTCTATTACTTTTTTCTTGTCTTATTTTATCTAATCTTTCTGTTGTTGTTATACTGATTTTTCTGAGTTTTGTTGCCTTCAGCTTCCCTGCTGCCGATATTTCCCCCTTGAGACCTCTCTCTCTGCAGGTTTGGCAGTTTTTGCCACTAATGTTTTAAGTAATTTTTAATTTAGAGGTAAACAGATATTTTTAGTGTTTTGTGATGGCTTTTCAGAAACAAAAAAAGTGTTTAACCAAAAAAAGTTTATAAGTTTTTGTATTTTGAGCTTGTAAAAAAGAAAATTTGAAGATCTGCTGATCGCATTAAAAATATCAGAATTGGCCCGAATCAATTCAACTCAACTTCCCATCTTTCCTCATCCCTGTCTGTCTGCAGATTCCCTCCCTCTCTCTATCTCTCTTTGTATTGGCAGTGGGTCTCTCTCCCTCCCGTCTCTTCTCCATTTAAAACTCTGGTATATGGCAGTAGGCCTCCAGTGAAGCCAGCAGGATGTAAATCAGCCACAGCGAGATGAACATTAGCGACGTTAGCAACTTGCAAGTCCGCGGCCCACCCAGTTCACCGCCAGCCACATTCGCCCGCCGCCGGTACAGCAGCGTGATCACGCACACCATGGCCAGAATGGTGAAGAGGGTAACGGAGAAGGCCAGGTTTCCCGGGTCCACCCTGAATGGCTTGCCCCTAGTGTGCCAGGCGATGGCTGCGATGGTCCACGCCACACCAATACCCAGAAAGACATTGACGGCGTTGGAGCCCGTGACATTGCCAATGGAGGCGTCGGCATACTGGTCCTGGATTGCAGCGACTTTGCTGGCAAATGTGTCTGGATGGGAAAGAGAAATTTGACAGTAATCTTCAGAGAAGAGAAAAAAAGGTAATAATGGAAAGCAGCATAATGTAAATGAGTCTCACAGTCACTGAGGAAATTACCTCAAGGTAACATATCGTATAACATACACACACATATGCTTATGCAAGGAGAAACATAAAGAAACAAAGAGGTTAGAAAAGGTCAAGGCACTGTCTATAGGCACTATGAGCATTTATAAATTTAATGGATGTTATAGGCAGAGAAACAACACAGATAATTGATGGAAAACAGAAAGGAGAACAGAGTGAGCGAATGAGGGGAAGGATATGCTGAGATAGCTCAAAGAGATCAGCTTTTATTGTGAAAGATATGACAAATCTGGGGGTGCTGACCATATATATAGACTCATCACATTCAGGTTCATCAGAAGCAGGGTCCTGTCATGCGACAGCCCACTGTGATACCACCCACCACCATTTAAAAAATACAACATCATAAGATTTTAGACTGAGATGATAAACTCATGAGGAAGATGTTTACTGAGCTAATAAATCAATTGAGAAGTAGGTCATTTTCACATAGACTTTACTAGACTAGACTTTTTACAACCAGTGACGTTGCCCCCTGATGGTTGCAGATTTCAGCATTGGCTTCACTTTACAGCCGTCTACGTCTATTTTTATATACAGTCTTCCCATGATGATTCCTATACAGTTAGCATTGTTATAGTTAATCCTGTGAAATCACTCTTATGTTTAATTTAGCTTGGATTTGAAAAACGGATTTGGAAATGAAACATATAAATCTGACTTGGATTAAATTCAGGAAGATTCATCCTTCTTCCTCGGATCTTTACTTGTATGTTGGCATCAGCATAGGTTAGAAGAGATGTAACTAATGCTGTGAATGCTGTAGGTGTAGCCGATGTGAGTGAAGCTGTGTGGTGTTGAAAATTTAAGAAAGAGAAAGAGAAATTGGATAAAAAAAAAGGCAGACTCTACAACTGGGTTGGCAGGGAACACCAGGGAAACAGCTGCCAGTTTTTGTGTGCCTGTCTTGGCTTATTTCTATTTTTAGACAGGCTGGTGAGATGAGTCTCGAATCTCATTTGAATGTCAGCAAGATTAGTTGAAATTCATATCCCAATATGAAAAATATCCGCATAATTTTTTTGGAGGGTGAGGTGAAGAGTAATCCTGTCTGTTGGTGAAAGACCGCATAAAAAGAAATGAAAAGTTTGTGTGTGTTGACACATGAGATTGTGGGTTTGAATTTTGAGTCATGAAACTGCATGTCACTGCCTCCACACACATACAGTAAACACACTGTACTAACTAATGCTGGCAACACAGAAGAAGATCAAACCCAAATTTAGAAACCAATCACCAGCTGTACATTCAATAAGTTGACCCAGTTTTTCTCTCTCAGTCAAGAAACTGTTAAAGATCCAAACAACAGAACAACATAGTGTATGTGGTACAAGCAGCCAGCGCAATGCTGCGCTTCAGAGGCAGCTAGCTGAACCCCAGTGATGTCGTAGGGGCCCAAATTCACACCTATCTAATCATGAGGATCATGTGTTTGAGAGGTGGTGTCTGTTGGTTTCTTTTTGTAGCTGGAAAAATTTTTGAAGCTGCTTCCATCCTCACTGGATTATGCATATTTAAAAAATATTTTGGGTTGAATGTCTGTCCCTCCTTGGTTTTAGAGGGATTTGTAACACTTGTTGGATGGCTTTTATTGCACTTTGCTTAACCGGTTATTAACCTACCTCTCCTCTGCTCTGTCTCAATTTCATTGTGTGTGTGTCTTAGCCCCTGTGCATGCACACAAACACACACGATGAAATGGAAAGAAATGCCAGCAATACAAGGTCGAGACTCTTGCACAGTGGAAATGAAACACATACACAACAATTAGGTGAAAAAAACATAAATACAATATTTTTATGGAAGGTAAACACTGAAATCAATCGATAAATCCACAGAAAAAAACTGAAGTTCCCATTTTGTGTGAAAAACACCAGGATTGAGATAGAAAAAGGTTTATTTGAAATGTGGCTGAACACTCACTGTAACCCTTATCATGTCCACACATGTCTGGGATTTGTCACCAATCAAAAAGTCAGGGTCTGTACTGTACCAGAGTGTAAGATAAGATCAATGCGAACGAATCTCTGATCACTGCAGGACTTTTTTTCCATCACCAACACAGATATGAAACAACACTGATACCATTTAAATGGCCCAGATGGTTAGGAACATTTAGTAGTTATCAGCTTTCAAACCAAGCATCTGATCTGCATTTGCCTCTAATTGCCTGAATCTGCAAATCTGTTGTAAATTTACCTGAGAACCCTAAAGTGCATCTCTGATGTAATAATGCAGAAATGCTTGTATATAAATCTGGAGGAGGGCTGAGAGAGAGGGAGGAGGAGGCTGCACATAAGAGACTCGGACACAACAGACAAGATAAATGTTTCAAACAACTTTAAGGAGATCACAAACACACACACACAAACACACAAGGGAGCACACACTCCCAGTGGAAGTTATAATGACCTGCCGGACTCGTCACACACAAAGTTGCATCACCTCAGCAGCGCAAGCACACATCTTCACCCACACACACCTGGGTATGATGGATGATACAATAGTGAAAATACAACATCCAATAAGAGGATGGAAGAGAGAGAGAGAGAGAGAGAGAGAGAGAGAGAGCGAGGAGTAAGGCAGCACCCAGTCAGAATAATAAATTGACCAGGATGGGGCATGAGAGCAAGTGTAACAGACAACTGAGGTGGAATATAAGCGTGCGCGGGTGGGACAGATGGAAAGACAGAAAAAAAGTAGAGAGAACCAGAGTGAAAGAGGTAAAACAAAGCAGAATAAAAGAGATTCAGAAAAGCAAGAAATACCAACACATTAACATCAACACGTCCTGTGACAGGACACACATACTGTTAATGGATATCCAATCCAAATTTACAGCCTCCAATTCCTACACGCAACATAATATGGCTGTTGAGGGAATTGATTCAAACAAGAGACCAGAGACATTGGTACAAGGCATCAGAGTTATCACCTGGAAGAGTAGCAAAGGAGCTATTTCTATAAATCATATGGAGGAGCAACAATAAAACGGCTGACGAAAGAAGAGAGAGAGTGAATTAAATTAAAGCCCTGGGACCATCAGTTCCCTCCGTGCAGGGTCAGTTTTGATTTGGAGGCTGCTTCCAGGGGACGGCTGCTACTGAAATGAGATGGTGGAGAGAGGATCAGTCCCTCCCCTCATATGCATCTTATTTCATATTTATTGCTTATTTACAGTCACACTCTTGTGTGAAGAATCATAAACTACAACGCTGTGGTGCATAAGCTTCATGCCTCAGGGTGGATTTCTGCAATGTTTGACTGGCGTCAGCAAAGACTTAACTTCTGTGGTGAATTCTGATTGGAGCACATTGTGGGCCTGATGCTTATGAATACTAATATAATTTTCCATTTTCAGTGTCCATTAGTGCTTGGACATCTGTCCCTTTACAACATTCTTGCATGGCTCTGCCTCATCTGGGTGAGGGGCATAATTGTCACAGTGATGGCCGCTGCTAAAGCAGATCAGTGCTCAACATTAATTAAAGTAACAACAGGAGGTCTGAGGAATCTTCCTGTTCCTGACTTTGGTCCTCATCAGACACAGGAGCCTAGGTTAACTAGGCTCAGTTTGGACAGTTTGAACTAGTTCAAAAAGTTAGACGTCACTTTTTGTTCACATTATTTCAGCACCCATCGAGTCATCTGCAGTTTTCACACACACACACACACACATACATTATAGATGCTATAACGGCAGCCGCCTCTATTTCATGGGTCCAGTTTTGGTGACAGACAGAGTAGTTGTAGGCCAGAGTAGTCAAGTCT
Source organism: Rachycentron canadum (assembly GCA_038496675.1). Classification (NCBI taxonomy): domain Eukaryota; kingdom Metazoa; phylum Chordata; class Actinopteri; order Carangiformes; family Rachycentridae; genus Rachycentron; species Rachycentron canadum. Next base: position 10,975,421 of record CM076670.1, read on the forward strand.
CAGAGAAACAGGTAGTCTGATAAACATCACAGACGTCATCCTGAGATTTAAATTGTGGAACAGTAGAGAGTATGAGTGACATACAAAGTTGTGGGGGAACATGCTGCAAGTTTGAATTTCTTCTATATTGTTGTTACAATTAAAAACAAACAGTAAGATTCTAAAATTTTTATTTCTTGGAAAAACTGATGTTTCACATTTGTTTTTGCATTACTAATAAAAATCTTACCTGGCACTGATGTTCCGAGCGCCACAAATACCACAGCGGTCACTGAGTCCTTCAGTCCTATCGTGCAACCGAAGTGAGACGCCAGATCACCGGTGACTGCCGTCAGGACGCCAATAAGCGATATTGAGACGATGAAGCAGGCCCAGCCGTTCCAGTACTCTGTGGGTGGGACAAAGGCGAACAGAACCTTCCAGAAGACGGTGAGAAAGTGCATGATGTAGTCGAAGCAGGATGGCAGCCGTTCCTCGCCACTCTCCTCCTCGTCGTCATCTCCTTTCAGATGTGTCAGGGGATTGAAGGTGAGGAGGATGGTGAAAAACCAAAACACAATTGAAAGGTGGAGGAAGAGACAGGGGAGTGGACACAAAAAAGAAGGAGACAAGCAGAGTGAGACTGATAGATCTGACAGAGGTTAGGGTTGTCTGACAGACATTTTAATACAGCCAGCATGGCTGTTTCCAAAGACATGTGCCTGCTACCAGAGGCATATATACACCATTGACCGCTTCAGCCCATTGCTGCAATATATTAATGCCATATTGGACCAGGCAAGGCTGGCTTGTAAACTCATACAATTTGAGGAGCTGCCTTTTTTTCTGGATAAACTCCACCATGTTCACATTTCTCAACTAATTTTATTGAGTGGGTTTATATTCAAGTGTTTATTTCTCCAATTACTTTGTGATAGTTTTGGATATAATCACTGTTTTCCATTTTCCATTTTCTAAGGAGTGTTAGGTTTACCTGAAGTGAATTATAAATATATATACGGTGAAAAATAATTCATGGAGCAACTAGATGTGTTAGTTAGTGAGCTTTGGAGGTAGAAACTAGACAGAGACAAGTTTCCATTTTTTATGCTAAAACAAGGAAACTGCTGGCAGCTTCATATTCATATAGGGGCAAATAAGAGAGTGGTATATTTTCTAATCTACCTCCTGAAAATAAAAACAGTATTTATTTATTTAAAGCAGGATTAAAGGAAATGTTTCTCCTAACTTGTGTTAATAGACAAAATTGAGAAAAAAAACATATCTATACTGGCTATTATAGGATCAGTGACAGTACTGATACCTGCATAACAATATTATGAATAGATTAAAATAAATGCATGAAAATCTTCAAAATAAAATGCTTATGCAAACGTTGAGGAAATGTTGTTTCTCATCATCTATCATCTTTTCAAAATGATGTCAAGATGTCAACCACAACCACTGTTCATTCATCAAAGTGGTGTGTTCGGTCCCATGTGTATGTGTGTGTGTGTGTGTGTGTGTGTGAGATAGAGAAAGAGACAGAGAGAGAGAGAGAGAGAATGTGTTTTTGTGTTTTACCTGCACTGACAGTGACAGCGTTGACAAACTGCTCCCTCCAGCTGCTGCTTCCTACCACCAAGGCCAGGTTTGTCTTCTTGATCAACTTATCTACCGTACTCTACATTCACACACACACACACACACACACACACACACACACACACACACACACAGGCACGAAAGCAAACATGCAAATGCATACAGACCAGACAGAAGAGGAAAGACACAACCCTCAAGTCGTTAATTCACTCGCAGCCACACACATAAGAGAAAATGCCAATTTCAAGCTTTTCAATTTGCTTCCACATTTCAAAGTTACATTTAAAAAATCAGTATTTCACAACACAGAGAATTCAAAGTATAGGACATGCTAATTAAAATGGTGCTGTGAAATTGGCTGTGATGCCATGTTCTACTGATGCTCCAAGTGAAATCTAAGAAAAACCTTCAGGCAGATTGGTTGACTTGTGCGTTTAAAGCAGCGAGGAAGGGGAATAATAAAAGATGTTGATGCAAAACATCTTGCCGCAGCTATGGAGCATCACATCAGCAGGCATTATCATAACCCAGCTGACAGGGCTTTGTAAGGAGAAAATCCTGCATGGTTTACTATCTACTAAGTGAAAGGCAACAAAAAAAACCCCAGAAAATATACTGTATATCAGTAGTTTAAGTCACATCAGTGACAATTAAGGATTTATTGATACATAACAAAATGGCAGTGTTTTATCAGTTGCAGGTAGAAGAACTAGTATTGCATGCAAAGGCAAACTAAAGAGCGAGGAAGACAAATAACCTTTCCAGCCCGGCTAAGAAGTGTATTTACTGCTCCCTGCATATGAACAAACACCCACACACACACACACACACAAAATGACACAAATGGACAAATGAGCAAATGAGAGCTGTAACAAACATATACAGTATGATTGGTTACATTTAGAAAAATGTGACTATGTGCAGAAAAAGACAGATGTTGTTTGCTGCGTCCAACCATGTCATTTCATACCTAAATAGGAAACAGATCAAATTTGAGAATGCATTCCTTCTAATATACAATATTTACCAAATAACTACAAAATGTAGTTTCTAAGATTTTGGATGAATCGTCGACTGCACCAGAAACATTCCTTCCTGTTGTATAACCAAAGCAAGATGTCAGCTCACTTGGAATAAATTATTTGTTGTCTTTTGCATGTCTCCCATCAAAATGACAAGCCTCTCATTATAGAGTCCATTACAAAATGAATCATTCATCCTGCTGACTGGGGTAGCTGACATTCATTTTGAATCATTTTAGATCTAATTTGCATTTTAAGTCATTTTGATTTTTAGGTGATATTTAACACAGCAGACACAGATATGTTCTGAGCATCTTCTGAAATGAAGGCACAACATGTTCTGATGACTGAAATGTAGACACAGTCCACACACAAAAACACACACACTTACCTTAAACTCGTAGGACTCCTCTATGACCACTTCTAGTTGTGTGTGTTCACCCAGACTGGGACAGCCCATCTTGGCCACCTCTTCCTCCTCTGCTCCCACCAATGGCTTGTTCTCATTGGAGTCACCTAGGAGATGAATGGGTCAGTGAGGTAGAAGTTATTCATGTATTATTACATGTTTTGTAATATTTACCATAAAAGGCAATATAATGTTCCCGGGATCTTATCAGATCATATAACTGTTGTACCAACTAAAGCAGGAAAGTCACATTTTTCAAAAATGTATTATAAACCAAAGACTATATCTAAAGATGGATGTAACCTCTCTGACTTAACTGATAGACTTCTGAAGAGTGGTTTTGAAGCTCAGAGTGAGCTGCTCTGCTGTTGCAATCTTGGCAGTGCCTGACTCCCCCTAACTCCTGGCTAATCCAAAAATGTTCAGAGGTAGGGCATACATGGAGTCGAGACGGCAGAGAATACCTCACCCAGCTCACCCAACCTCTCATTTAAAGCAGCCATGCTCTCAATTATGCAGAACTTTAAGCCTTTATAAAAAATTTAAATGGGTGAGTTATATAAAAATTCACCCCATGTACCATTGTCATGAAGGAGGAAAGAGATCAAAACATGGCTGTAAATATGTTTATTCCTGCTGTGAAGCTGGGCAATTTCTTGATCTTTGATCTGCTGATACAGCTTTTGCACGCCATCTGAAGTCAAATCATGTATTATTATTATGTATTTTTCATTCATCTGAGTTTGACCAGAGCGGTGTAAATTACTTTATAGTTATGCTGAGGTTTCATTTTAGAAAATGTATGCAATCAGCTGTGAAAGACTGTCATGTAAATGCAAATATTCAAATTCTAATGTACCACATGGGATTCCAAGCTATTAAGCATCTCATGTTATTAGAAATATGAATACCAAGAAGGAATTCATAATTTTGGCCCATGAAGTGACTCTTCCATATGTCTCCTCGCTCACTCTTCACAGTGAGAGTGAGAGTCATTAATTGAGTCAACTTTTATCAGCGCAGACCTGCTGTAAGTGAAAAGCTGTGTACAGTATGCTAGTGTATGTGGCAGAGTGTGTGTATGTGTGTAAATGTCAGTCCACTCGCTCTGTGACAGTGTTATAAAACAAATTATATTTCTCTGTAATGAAACATGCCCCAGGCTGACGGCTCGTCATGTCTGACATCTAGAGTGCAGACCCTCACACCACCATGATGAGTCTCTCTGTGAGTCTGTGTGTTTAAAGCAAGAGAGAGATAAAACGCTTGTCAACCAACTGTGGAGACTTGGTTCCATCACACACAACCACAACTGTTCACATGAAGGAACCTAATAAGGGATTGTGTCCGTGATATGAACAACTGCTACTGCTTTATTGAGACACTAGTGTCATGTCTATTGCAACAAACAACTGGTTGTTCATGACCACCAAAGACCAACAGAGGGAATGAGCGTAATGAGAATAACTAAAATCTGCAGCCACACACACAGTGTGTGGCTGCACAAACTCACTCACTATGAGGCTAACATGCTAATATTAACATGCTAATAGGCTCACCATGAAAAGTTAACATGCTAATCAGCAGGGATAATGTTCAGGACAATCTCAGATTATCATGTGAGCATGCTAACATCCGCTAACTAGCTCTCAAAGTGCAGTTGAGACTGGCAAAGGCTTTGCAGGTATTTGATCATAAATGAAACCGCTTTGGACAAACTAAAATTTGACATAATGATGAAACCAAAAAGTGTGAGTACAGAGTTTGGGGTCAAGAGTAAATTGAGGATGAGCAAGAAAAAATAAAGAAATCAAGTTAAATGAAACAAGGACATAAGTAAAATGGCACAAGAGAGGCTACTCCAGGTTTCTTTTCGTCTTGTAAACTTTCAACTTTGTGTAAATTGCATTTGAAAAGAAATGTCAGAGTAGAGCAGGCTGCAGAAATGACTTATTGACTTCCAGCTTTGGTTCTCTTTGCCCCTGATCACCTGCCAGAGATTAGCTGCCTGCCTGTAATGACCCTGTATTAAGATTTTAACTAAAGCGTCTTGCATTCCTAGAAATGTTGAAGAGTGAAATGAAATGTTGCTGATCTAAGTGTTCAATGCAGATTCAGAAAACAGGAAATGTACAGAGCTGAGAGAGGAAGTTGATCAAAGTTGGACATTTGGCAGGAATGAACTACAAATTGCCCAAGCTGCTCTTTTCCTGCTGCTCAGCTCAGTGAAATCTTTCCAGTTATGTCTGTGTACACACAGTGTTCATAACATCCATCCATGTGCTATCTATATTTCTTATCCTTGTAGTGTTGTGGGGGGCTGGAGCCAATCCCAGCTGGTCTTAAGTTAGGGCAGGGTACACCCTGGACAGGTCTCCTGTCTGTCACAGAGCTAACAAATAGACACAAACAACCATTCACACTCACATTCCCACTTAAGAGTATAGAATTATTAATTAACCTCGCATGAATGTTTTACACTGAAGAAGCAAGAGTACCCAGAGGAAATCCACCCACACACAGGAAGAACATGCAAACTCCACACAGAAAGACCCACGTGCTGTGAGATGACAGTGCTAACCACTACACCACTGTGCTGCATGTTCAGAACAGCATCATGGCTATTTATATACTGCATATAACTTATTTATGTACAGTGTATAGCAATAACATGGAGTAAATACTGAGGTATAGGTTGTCATTCCTGTTTTCCTGTGATCCGACATCATGTATCATGGATGTCGCTATATCAAAAAACCTCACAGCTTGAGCCTGGTGCTTTTTCAGTCCAAGCCAGGTCCTCAATTGTTCCAAGTAAAATGTTTCCCAAGCTAATCTGAGTTTTAGATTGAAAGCTTCAGACAATCAATGCAGGTCTCGCCCTGTTTATAAGAGACAGGTGTGCAGGAGGCCTGAGGCTCTGGTGGCAGTTAAACAAAGACTCCATTCTGTCTGTCACCCTCTGCTTCTTCCTGCTCCTGCTCCTGAATTCTTCATCTTCTCCTCGAACACACACACACACACAGACACACAAAGTAAACTGGCAGACAAACCCACCATGTTTCTGTCCTATCTCCAACAGAACTGGCTCTCCCAGCTCGATGGTAAAGGTCTTGTTTTTTTCATACTCTTCATCATCGATTATCTTCACCTCAATGATCTTCCTGTTAAAGAGAGAAGAGAAAAATTAAACACAGTGTATTCCAGATAATTAACCTCATAGTTTTATTCTTTCCTTCATAATAAAAGCAAATGTTCACAGGAAATGTGTTTCGTGCAGTTTATTAAAGCTGGGACCTGCTGTAATCAGCCAGGAGGTTGTTTCTGTTGTTCAGCCATAAAGCAAAGCAGCGTGGGTAAGAAGTAGGCAACTACATGAACCACACTACTATCAAAGTATCTTATTAGCTAACCATAAATAATACATATGATAAAATCACAGAGCAAAATATTGAACATGATTAAATTTGCACTCCTCTGTTTTCTCTTCCTGAAGATGATGAGGAGTGTCTGCAAGGATGAAGGCTGAAGCCCAAGTCGACGTGGCTCAGTGAGACACTACATGAGGCTGCTAATTTGTCTCCAGCTGACGGTGACGCAACGTGCAGCACAATTTCAACTAGGAGCACCCAGGAGAGAGGCCAGATATGCTGCACAAACAAACCTTAACAGGTGAAAAAAAGTTGTGCACAGTGTGACAGAGAAATATAATGATGTTATCACCTCGCCAGAATATTTACAGATACAGGATCATTTACTTCACTTTGTGTGCATATGTGTGCATCCCAGTGGACAGAAAGTTAATTGTGTCCCTTTAACCATAACTTTGATGTTTTAAGTTAACTGGATATTTTTGTTGTATTAGTTATCACCACTTTCCCTGATCTTGCCATGTGCAGACATTGTAGAAAGGCGGATGAGTTGGTATTGTCTGATCATGTCTGCAGTAAGAGTAAGTACTGATCAGAAAACCCAGACTTCTGTAAATTCTGTAAATTCCAAATTCCCTATTCTCCCTAAAACTCAGGGCACCAAAAGGCTCATGACATATGGACAGGTTCAGTGCTTCCATGTAAATCAGATGAGTTTGGTCTCTTTCTGGTCTGTTTCACCCAGAGTTTATAATCTTCATTTCAATGCTCTGTCTCTATCTGACAGACAGAGGCGAAGAGAGAGTGTTCATTTCCACCTGGCTGTGTCATCATATGCTTCACTGTCAGCCATGTTGACTCTGACGCCACAAATAGGCTTCGCTTCAACTGAGAAAAACAGGAGGGAGATGGGGGGTAGCCTACCTGGGAGCATAGAAAGAGGGATGTGAAAGAGTGATGGAGGTGTAGAGAAGTGGATGCACATTGTTTTCATTGGTGAGCTGTCACAGCAACAGTGGGCAAAACTGGCTGGATTTGCTATTTCCAGCATCACATCAGCTTGAGCGGCCGACTCTCAACAATGTTCCAAACAAAATTAAAATATTGTTTAGTCAGATGTGAAACAGAAAGGGACAGAAGCACTTTACAACTACATGCAAACTCATTTAGGGAAGAGAAAGTCTAGAGATGAGATATATGTTGTGATACATTATGATTGTATACCTGACTTTTTTGTCTGTATTTTTCTTTGATCTTATCTAATAAGATGCTGTAAAACCAAGCTCAATATAAAACGAGTCGTTGTGTGAATGGCTGCTTTTTTAAAGTATGAGCAAGTCTCCACAGCAAGTCTTTTTTTTCAGTCTTTCCTAAACCAGAAACAATCAAGTGTAAGTAATGTCTTCATTTTTCCACATCATACCACATTAGCTATATTTGCATATTCACAACCCATTTTATCTGCTTGTTTTAAAGTAAATTAACTGGAAAAATTAAAGTCTGCCAAAAACAAGATTTTTAACCAACTCTTTGAGCTAATGTTAGCTTAAATAGCTACCAAGCAACAGCTGACAACAAAGGGCCAAAGTCATTTTAACAGCTGTTGGCAAGAAATGAGAGGCCTGCTTTTGTCTTCAAGCTCTGAAATCATTGAAACGAGAATTCTGATGGTAAATCTGTCACTGACATCAGTGGTGGACAGATTGGCAGGTGCATCAGCAGGAAAAAGAAGAGGGGAGAGAGGAGTTTGAAAAAGAAAAAAAATGTACATAGAGCAGAGAGAGGGGAATGAAGATGAAAAAGAAGGAGACAGAGACAGAAAGAGGTTGAAAGAGGAGTATGAGTAATGCATAGACTTCACTGAGATGTGAAGGGTTACGACTCAATACACACTGAAGGGGGACAAGAGTGCACACGTGCACATGTACACACATTGAAGCGTCACCATTTACATATACAGACAATTATATAGTTTACAATGATATGGAGCAAACACACATACACACAGACACACACACACATGCACACTGGATAGGGACTCATTTACATTTCTCATGTTGCATATCACACACATTACACAGTTTGTATGAACAGACAGCCACCCCCACATGCATTCATGCTTCACTGGTGATATAATAACACACATACACACAAAATACAAACATACAAACAATTCAGCTCAGTGTACACAAAAATGCACGAAAACACATTCCAACCAAACACTTGGGGGACTCATTAACGTATGTATGCACTAATCTGGCCAATTTACACATTGCAGATGACACACACATACACTGACTGCAGAGCTTTCATTATTCATAGTTGGTGCAGGCTGTAGCAGCACTCCCATCTGTGCCTTCCTCTCTCCAGCTCTGGCTCATCCCTCGTACTTTGTTCTTTTCATCACGAAAACCCAAATCTCTTTCTTTCTCTTTCTCTTTCTCGTTTCTATTTTATACATACATACACGTCATACATGTCAATATAACTGATATTAGGGATTAGGCAGTAACTTGCTCAGTAAAGTTAAAACAGAAAACCTCTGTGATGGATTCAGATGTTTGTGTAAAGGTCCAACTTCCCAGACTTGAGAGTCAACAATGCTAGTGGTTCAGGGCCTAGCGTGTATCTATTAATGGACGTGAAAAGATCCATGAAGCTCTGATTTTAGATGCAAAGTAATTTAGGTCAGGTTTTGGTTTAGACCAAAGACCCGTTTCCTGGGTCACTCCATCACTGCTTATCTGTGCAGGGTTGCAGGGGAGCTGGAGACGATCCCAGCTGACATTGGGTGAGGGCAGGGAACATGCTGCAGGGTATACATTAGGGCGTGGCCAGAGTGCGACTGACAGACTGTACCACACAAAGCGACCTGCCTGAAAATCAGGATAGAGGACACAACAGGTCAGATCCACCCCTCAATCCTCCTAATCTCCTCCAAATACAGTCTCCTCTGGTTTCAAAAAACCAAGATGGCCGATGGCTAAATTACAAACTGGAGGCTTCACAAACTAGTGGGTGACATCACAGAGGGTTGCCACTCTAACCTTAGCCAACACAACCCTGACAAACTTGTTCTGTAATTTGATTTTGTATTTTTCCCAGTACTTGAAACCTCCACCACTGGCTAGACTACGATTTCCTAAATAGCTACATCACAATCCAGAAACCAAACAAGTTTCCAATTAAACAGAAAATGTCCTGTAAATGTTAGTTCACAGCTGCTCTATGAGTCTCAACAGAACACTCAGAATAACAGAAACACAACCTGTAGACTGTGAACCTGTTACTCTACTGAATCTTCTACAGATACTGTTCTTCCTACAGATACAATCCCAAAGACAACACATCACATCTTTCCTACCTTGATTTATCGCTCCCTCTCTCTCCTCATCTTCTCTCTATATTTCTACCTTGTTTTGTTTTGACACCTGCTCCCCAGAAAGTTCCTCTGTCAGAAAGTAGCCTCAGTGCCCTGGTCTGTCAACAGACTGACACAAAACACACACACACACACACACACACACACACACACACACACACACACACACACACACACTCACACACACACATGCACAATGCAACTTCACTGAACACAGAACTCACACTGCCAGAAATAGAGGTAGAAGAAAGGAAAGAAGAAATAGAGTGATAAGAGTGAAAAAAAGGTCAACAAAAGGTGCTGATGATTGAAAAGCTGCAAACAGAATCAAGAGAGTGTAAATTATTTTAATGGAAAAGTTTTATATCTCCACAGAGTGTGTGTGTGTGTGTGTGTGTGTGTGTGTGTGTGTGTGTGTGTGTGCGTGCGTGCGTGTGTGTGTGTGTTTGCATAAGGCTTTAAAGTTCTTACAGAGGTGAATGATTGAGTGACAGTTTGATTTGATTAGTCAAGACCTCATCACATTACTTAATGGACAAAACCTCTCTTTATGTCTCTGTCTCCATCTCTTTCCATTTTCTTTTGGCTCCAGTTCTACTTTTGATTTACGGCCACTGGAAGCTTTGTGTTTATGTGCGTGCAGTGCATATGTGCGTTTTCAAGCAATGAAAGACTGCCCACTATATTTTTAGTTGCTGTGAGCATGGCTGTGTGAGTGTGTGTGTGTGTGCAACAGAGAGAGAGGGAGAGTGGGGGGAGAGAACTGCAGCAGTGAACAACTCATTTTCTTGAGTGAGGTTGATTTACACGCACACTTCAGTTTTACCGTCTCTGCTTCTGGTGGGACCTCTAAATCTCTCTTTCTTACACATACAAATGCACAGACACACACAGAGTAGTGAGAGAATTGCTGCATCACAGCAAAATTGACATCATAAAAAATTATATTTGAAAGTGTAAAACTTGAACAACAGTTGAACGCCATAGTTTTCATAATGTAAAATATATGGTCCATTGTGCTTGACTCAAAGTTAGGCAGGGGCACAAAAGACAATGAGGACATATATAGCACAAAGACATTCAGCCGACCACCAGCATGGTAGAGGACAACAACAACAAACAGGATTACAGTAATTTGATTATAGTCCAAAAGGGAGAACTGCAGTCTGCTACACTTCCTTTAGAAAGTTGGGGATAATACATTGCAATACTCAGATACAGGTTTGAAAGGAAAATGTGAAACCTGTAGCTTGTGAGATTATTACATTGCAGTTTATCACATGAAACCTATAATATTTCATTTGCCTTTAAAAGTCCAATATTTTACACTTTTGCTGTGTTTTATTTTCATAAGAACAACTGTTCTTATGAAAACTGTTCTCTTCTGAGTGAGCGAGTTTCTGTCAGAGAAACCAAATCCTGCAAGGTTGATGTTCGGGGCACGGCTGAGGGCAGTGACTGTGTAGTTGTGACATCAAAAAGATTTGATACTTTCACAGGATTAATATAGAATCTCAACCTGATAATCAAAAAAGACGCAGCAATCTCTCTTTATTCAATACTTGACCTTTAAACAATGGCTTATACTGAGTGTATCCGGAGTCAATGCTCTTGAACTGCAGGCTGCAAATAACCTTGTCTGAATCTGTTTGGTTAAAGCTGCATTAACTGTTTTGTTTTGATCACTTACAGGAAGCAGAAGAAGCTGCCAACACAATCGCTCTACCACCTATTTAAGTCCAGTATTTCCTCCTCTTTTAGCTCATCTCTCTGGTTCACTGACCCCCTGATGGCTCCACTGTGTTTGCTAGAGAGTCACTAACTTCATCCATTGCTGTTGTCTTGTTGTTGTCTTTTAAAAATACGGGTACAGTCAGGTTTCTTGGGGTCAGATATTAGCAACAATTGCAAATCTCACACACTGGAAATTTCACAATTCGCAAATTTCTATGACATAATTAAATTTAATATCATAATGTATCCAAAAATATTATTTAGTGTCTACACAAAGTTGGCTAAATATAAAGTTACTGTGTTTTAGCTTTGTGAAAACATTTAACTTACTTTCACACAATGAATGATAATGTTAAACTACAGGCAAATACTTTTTTTAAACTTTGACTTTTTAATTCTGATGATAATAACTGAGGTTACTAATGCAGTTCTACACTATCTCCTGTCACACTATCAGGAATGAGTTCAAAAGTAAATAAATTAGTGTGGAAACTTACATTACATTAGCAACAGGAGCATTTTAGTGTTTAGAGATAGCAGAAAATGCAGAAAGGCAAAAAAAAAAGAAAAAAGAGAGCGCTTGTAATTGAGTGATATGAGACATACACACACATAAACCCACACACACAATTCTACAGGAGCAGGTAGGTTGAAAGAAATCCTTCATTCAGCTCTTCTCGTCTGAGTGGAGGCCACACAAACAAAACATTTTGAGGGAGGCCGACAAAGAGGGGGAGCCAGATAAAAAGCTATTAAACGGAGAGATATTACCCCTCTTAATGATATCATGGAATGCATAATGAGAAACCGCACAACACACACACGCACACACACACACACTATCTGTCACTCACAAACACACTCATGCTAAGTGGTCTCCAGCTGTGGTGAGTAATAAAGTTGCATTTCTGGTGTGTGTGGGAAGTCAGAGATGGAAGAGGTGCAGGGCTGATTTGAAGGTGAGGGACAGAATCAGATATGGAAAGAGGAGGATTTGTTTGTGGTGGAGAGAAGGTAAGAGAACAATAACAAGACAGGATGAGCGAGATGAGGAAGGGGCCAGGATATGAAGTGAGAGAGAAAAACAGCAACTGAGGTGAGAATAGAGGAGAAAAAGATAGAGATTTCCCTTGTCTCTCACACAGGAAATTCAATCTAGTCAGGGCAGTTAGAAAACACATGGATGACACTTTCTGGTTCTCCATTAAAATGGTTTCATCTGTCCAGGACCTCAGGCTCAACTCTTCAGATACCAGATGAAACAGATTTTTTTTTTTTTTTTTTTGCAGGGATTTTCAAACTGCAAAGTGAAAGAGTGAAAGTTAAACTTTATCAAACATGACACTCAACTCCTAACAATCCAAAATGAAACATATTAATCCCAGGTGTAAATGTTTATTTGTTATTGTAAAAAAAAGTGATGATTTGGTTGAAAGGGTCAAAATAATATAATAATAAATGAAATCTCTCACAGTACATCACACATTGGACCACTGAGACATTAGTCTCTCTGTAATAGCTTCCTTTGCACATCATTTACAATTCTTTGCTAATTTGTATTTTCTGTACTTGCTACCAAAGCCAACTCTAACAAGAGTGCAAATTAGATTTTGAATGAACATAACCTGGTAATATATGCCACATCCATCTAGGGTATGGCAATGACGCTAAGTCAATTAGTGTGTGAAACCCTACACTGGACTCTAATCCATTTGCTGTATAAGAGGCTTCCTCTGTGCGGTGGAACAGCTGAAGACCTTGATGGAAACCATAAATCCAGATTCAGCCCATCTGTCAGCAGTGCACGCCCACCACTGAGACTTGAGAGAACTTCACATTTTGAAAGCCACAGTCTTTGGGCTCTGCTGGTGTCCAGGAAAGAGACGAATAAGGGTTTGAAGAATGACAGATGAGTGAGGATGAAATGGGGGGAGGGAGGGTGGTTGAATCTCTGAAGCACTCATGGGTGATACAGTATGGAGGATATATGGTTGGCATGGAAACCATGGAGACAGTGAAACACAGAGAATCACACACATATACACACAGTTATACAGTATATACGCACACATCACAGTTGCTTATGCACCTCATATATTTCTAAAGTAGATCTTCAGATCAGTCCTGGATACCATTCACACATATAGGATGTGCAAGCTAATGCCCTACTATCTGTATTATGTTGTGTAGGATTAAGCTATGTCACAAATCACATCATGCATATATTAACCCCCCCCCCCATGCACATGCACGCACGCACACACTCGCACACGCACAGACAAATCTGCATGATGTACTGTAATCCAGAGCAGCTACTGTACTGTTATCCCCAGGGAATACAGGAGAAAAAAATGATGTAGCAAGAAACCTAAGCAGGGATGTGAGAATGATGGAGAAGACAATGGACATAGACATAGATAGAGGAGGAGAGAGACAAAAAGAGGAAGAGGGTGGAGAAAGACTGAGGATAATAAGGGGGCAGAGTTTTTTGGTGAGAAATGATGAGGTTTGATCTGAAGCGTTGAAGATGAAGGTTGGACCAGGTTGAGAAAGGATGGAAGCACAACTATGACTTCTCCTAATGGGTTCAAAGCAGAGCAGAACAGATAGGAGCTGACACATAAATAGCCTGTAATGTACACAGATGCAGAGTGACAGAAGTATAGCCTTCATTAGATTTATATGGGAGGATATAATCTGCAGATATTTGTGTTATCTCTGGTGACACATTTTGCTAAAAGTATTATTTCTATTTAGAGCAAAAATGCTGTTCATTTATATTCCCTAAATGAGATGAGTCTTGTGAGGAAAAGACTGCACTTAACAGTTTTCAAGAAAAAGCAAAACAGAAAATTTAAAGAAAAAATGCAAAAAATCTTCTTAAAAAATGAGTGACTGGAAGTCAGTTAGTGATGAATAACCTCTGTATTTTTGCATATATGTGTGAATCAGCTGCACATGTGACCTAAACCCATTTGCAGCAATGCACACTTTATTTACATCTTTTATATACCATGCACATAAAAACAGACCCACAGAATTTGATTCACACTGACAGAGCGGGGAGTCAGGGATGAGGACTTGGTGCAGCTGAAGAGTTGAGGCTCATGACTTCAATCATATGAGATAGACAGACCCAGACTCTTGACATTTTCACATGGCAGTTCGCCCTCCTCATGTAATTTGGACCAGAATGATCAGAAAGTGAGAAAAAATATATCAGGATCCTGGCCTGACACTGTGATGGGTTTTGGGCACAGAAGAATTGCGGCTCACAGTTTGCCTCCGAGGGGAATCGCCCGACCTCATCCAAGCGCACAGATCTGTGAATCAGCTGAGTTTTTTTTTTTTTTTTTTTTTTGATGTGGCTCGTTCATCATGGGTCAAGGCTTCGACCAAACACTTGACTTTATGTAATAGTTTATGTAATAGCTTGTGTTGTCGGCCATTTTGCGTCCTTCCCAGGAAGGAGCAGAGTAAAATTCAGCTCTGGAAAATGGCACAACACAAGAAAGAGAGAGGAAAACTTCACTTGAACTACTGTTGCTTCGTGGCATAATAGTTGTTCATTTACAAGGCAGGTGCTCAGTTTGAGTATTTGTCCCTTGAGCATGAGAAACAGGCAGCAGTTATTTTGAGAAAAGGGAACTAAAATTTAAGACACTTTGCAGATTTTCACAGTTGTGATATCACCTTCACTTGTAAACTAAATGATAATTGGCTCTGCAGCTGCAGTGCAATTATAGATACTTTATCTGTTTTCTGATGTTTATCCTTTTCCTCCACTTTTCATAAACAAAGCAAATATTTTTTACAATCTGACAGTCAATATAGCTATATAAATATAAGCTCTGTACACAAAGGTGTGTAGTATCATCAGCACCAGACTTGACAGTATTTCAACTTGAGGCTGTCATTAGGCAGTTGCCATAGTGATGATGACCAAGCTATCTAATGGCCACCCTGCTCTCCCGGTGTTATTGTTGTCTTTCAGAAAAGGTTGTTAAAACGTTAAAGCAGCCAGTTCCACCTCCTCCCCCTCCTGCAAACCCTTTCAGTGGCTTTCAATTATACATCACCCTTAGTTTTTCACAGAGCGCAGAGATGCACTCAGACATGGATGGAGAAAGAGGGGGTTTTGGACGGAAAACAAAACAGTAAATTGAGACAAAGAATACAAAAATAAAGAAACAAACCAATGAATGTAAGGATGAAAAATGGATCAGTCAATGGAGACCAATAGATGAAGACATTAGAGCGAGTAAAATACAGGAGGGGAAAAAAGAGCTTCAAAGACAATGAGTGAAAAAAGCAATAGACAAAAACACAGAGAGAAATAACCAGACAGACATTACTTTATCTTAATTACTCCCCATTCACCCTCCATCTTTATCATGGCAGGAAAAAAGATGAAAAACAAGCAGATCTGAAAACAAACAGAGATAAACGAGTGACAGGAACTCATCCTTTCTCCTCTTGTGTTGTCGTCCCTTGTTCTTTTATCCCCCTTCTCGTTCTCTGTCATCTCATCTGTCCTCATGTATGTTTTAACATTTCTCATCAGATATTCATGTTCTGGTCAAATCGGGGGCTGCCACTGAGACCCACACTGTTTGAAGAATGTCATAACACACTGGCAAAATCTGCTTCACAAGTGTCTCTATGTTGTTTGTATTGGACATGAGGACATTTAGTCTGAGGTCAGTTTTCCTCGTCCTTGTCTTATGCCATAGTCCGACACGACATGATGCTTACTCCACTTCTTTACTGAAGCACATGAATTTAAGAATATGCAACAAATAAGAGCAATACTGACATAATGTAGGTCTTCAGGTCTTCATCTCCTTGAGCATGTCTTTTATGTGACAAGCACCATTTCCCGCTGTCTCTAAGTCCACTCATTCTCGTTTTCATCCAATCACAACCTGATGTGCTGGCTTTAGCCAATCACTTTTAAGGTGTCAAACCAAGCCAAAAATCTCTCTCTCTTTGCTGTCAACCAGCTGTGATTTACCTCAACTGTGCCTGACCATCTCCAGTCAAACCACCAATCAGAAGATTCCCTCTCATGAAGACATCCCCATCCTCGAGCTCCATTCCTCATCTCTTTCAGTTCAATTTAATTTACAGTTTCTCATATTGTCTTGGCCCTATCAGATTGAACTGGATTTTGAACTGCTGATGTAGTCAAACCCATTTTAGGTATCATCTCGTACTTAGTGGTGCAGAACAAATTTTCAATTAAATTAGCACAAACCACTTGACACACGAAGCTTGAAGCTTTTAGGCCCCTGGAGTTTCGGGGCCATGGATCAATCCCAGTTTGACCAGTTGCCAATCCACAGTTTGTTATGACTGACCCACTGGTGGGCTGCTGTGAGGGAATAGATGTAATTAGTCATGGTGCTCACAAATATAGAAAATCTGCTTTGAGTGTAATGGCACCTTGGTTTGATTGACTGACATCAGCAGCTCAAGGTGAGAGGCTTTAAGCATTGGGATATATATATGGTCATGCCAACCGCTGCCAAGCCTGCATGCAGTCGACTGCCAAAGGCCTTCACTCACTCACACACATGCACGCACTTGCACATGCACACACACACACAACCTGATTCTCTCCCTGCTCCTTGCACAGGAAAAATTGCCGCTCCTCTATCCTCCACCCCTCGATCTCCCTCACTTGTTCCTCATCTCGCTCACCCCTCTTTTCCTCCTCTTATCCCTCCATTCACCACCCAGGGTGCCAACAGTTGGCCTTACCAAATGTGAGCTGCTCTCCTCATCCATTGTTCCTTCCTTTCTCCCCCCCTGCCCTATTTGTTTTATTTCCCTCCCTTAAGCCATTATTTGCTCCTGTTCTCTCTCTTGCCACCTGCACCTGCCCTTTTCTTTCCTCTTGTCTTTTCTTCCAGTGATTCATCTGTCTCTCTTTTCCCATGACTCTGTGTCTGTGTCCGTCTTTCTGTCTCGGCCCCCCTCCTTCATCCATTTGTCTTTCTACTTCACTCTATCTCCTCCGTTCTCATTTACTGCCTGTCCCTGGACCTATTCATCTTCCTCTGACACCTTCACTCTCCTCCTGTGTTGCCTTCACTCACAATATCTGCACAAGTGTGTTCGTAACCTGGAGGAGGTCATGAGAGGTTTTTATCTTTGACCATCAGGGAAAGTTAGAAACAGGAGACTGCACAAGGCACAGAGAATATTCCTGTGCTTCAAGTAATACTGTGAATTCTAAAACATAAACTACTTATGTTGTTTTCCATTATCAATGACCATCCAACAAATTAGGCATGTTGTTATTATTGTAACCATGACAACAAAGATGTCAAATGTTGACGAAGCACTTATTTTAACCTAAGTCACCATCTTTTCCTAAATCTGACCAAGTTGTTTTAGTGTCTAAACCTAACCAAGCCACAATTGTTATTATAACAACCATAAAGCATAGACACTGCTCTTAATACAGTCGCCACAGGTTTATGACTGTAAACAGGACTCGTATCAGAGGGTTGAAAAAACAACACATATGGTTGTTCAGGTTGGAGGAGTCTTTGGTTATTTGTTATTTGCAGATCCAGAAAACATGGATAAATGTTCATTTTGGATTATTAGCTGCTAATGGTGCCAATATGTTGACGGGCTCATCGTCCACTTTGTTGATAGACAGGCGTGTTTCTCTGCAGCTGGAAACAACATCGATGAGAGCGGTGAGACCAAAACAATAAGCTAAAATACACTAAAATACTGTGGTGAAATACTGTGAACTGCAAAGTTGGACGACAATTGTTTCTCAGCTGTAATCAGTCTATTATGTAAATTACAGTAAATGGAAATCTATACTCAAGCTTTATATAAACTCCTGTTCCTGTCTCCTTTGGTTCCTCTTCCTTCCTCCATTAATCTGCATCCCACCTTTATCCTTTTCTTATCAGTCTCGACTAAATCACTCTCTCTACAGAAACCCTCCCCCTTATCTCCCCCTCCACCACCCCTGCTGTCTCTGTCCCTTCATTCAATACGCAATGAATCTGTGCTCTCAAATGTACAACACAGGATATTTGTTTGTTCTCTCTCTCTCCTTCACATGTATATCTCTCTCCGTGGTTTACCCTTCAGTTGCTGTTCTGACCGATATTTATGTCTCGACACTAAGCTTTATTGGCAATGCATGTACAACAAGGAACTCAATAACCACAAGCCATGGAGAACACTAATAATACTTACCATGTGCCTGTGTATTTAAAATCTGACCCAATGCTGGCCTTTAAAAACTTTCTGAATTCCTCTTCTGCCAATATCACCCTAGTTCAAACTTCACTTCCTTTTAACATTCACAGCATAAAAAGGAACAATAAACTTAAGGGAAAGAAGGATGCAGGCGAATGATGATAAAGTGAAGGGCAATAAAGATGGAGAGCAAATGATGAAGCGGTAAGAAGAAGCAATGCAGCAAAGGAGAGAGTAGAAGAGGTGAGAGGGAACGGATGGATGAACGATAAGACGGAGGAGGATGATATATCATCCTGCAAAATGAAGAAGGAGAGATATCTAAGGTGATTAATAAAGGAGAGGAAGGATAGACTGATAGAAGAATGGCTGTTGAGGAGTGAGGGGCAGATCAGGGCATGATATTAGGATGGAGATGTAGAGAGTTCGGGAAAGATAAAAAAAGAGAAAAAGATGGATGGAATGAAGGAAAACAGGGAAACAGAAAGATGAAAGAGTCAATGAGTTGAATGTGTCAGATGGAGAGAAGAAGAAGAACTGTATTGGAAAAAGCACTGAAAGGGAGGGTGAGAGATGTGAGTTGAGATGGAGAGCTTGTGTGAGTCACATTGTCTCCTCCGCAAGCTATTAGTGATTTAATCACTCTGACATCAGTGTGTGTGTATCCCTTTGTGTGTGTGTGTGTGTGTATCATACCAGATTACCCTGAGCTAGTGCAGTCAGGAACTGGCTCATCACTCTTCCACAACAGCATGCATTCATCATGTCAGAGTCGAGTTTCTCAATCACTGGACTCAGACCCCAAACTGGTCGCAGACTCTCATGAATGGGTCTCCATCTGACTTTTACTAATCTATATCCCCTGTGAGACTGGTGTTAAGAGTGTGATGAAAAAAAATAAAATAAATAACATTTTTTGCATCAAATTCAACTGTGAACTTCGACGTGGATATCTGAGATGTTGACCATCTTGACCTTGATAGTGCTAATGTTTTAGGGGATTGAGAGCTTGAGCAAACAAAGGAAGTTATTGTAGCTTATTAGCTGTTTAACAAAACAGCAAAATGCCACATGCGTTAATGGTACAGACATGTCTTTTAAATAATCTGTGATCTTACAAGCTTGCTTAAAAAAACAGCAAGAAGTTAGCTGTTAGCTAAATCTTTATCTCTCACATATGTCATAATGGTTGTAAAAATGAATGACAAAATGTGCTGGTATGTGCAAAAAAAAAACAAAAAAACAAGCGCAATTAAAAAGCACTAGCATGTCCCAACTGGCTACCTTATGAGCTGCAAGCTTAGAGAACCATATATTTTAAGAGGACACATGGATGATTGGAGCCAACATTAAGCTTGGATAAGTTGATTTTTCTGTTTTACTTCAGAGCCTGACTGGAACAGTGTGATTATTTCACTCATTTTAAAATACAGCGAAGGAAAAAGCCAAATGAATGAAAGATTGTTGATTGAACACTGTTATTATCATCACCTACAATCAGCATTAACCTACTTCTAGAGACAGGAGATTATTTTTATTTAAATTGAATTGAGAAAAACTGTTATCAAGGCACATAACAGATATCTGATTGCACCACTCTTGTGCACTGCATTGCCACCTTCAAATCAGACTATTTCTCTTATTTATTGTAAAAACCAGTGTTTCTCTTGTGTCCTTCCCCACCATGGGACAATCTGAGGCTGCATCATCATTTTGCCCCACTTCATTAGTTTGATACTGCCATCAGAGCAGTATCCAATCATGCACAAACAGAGGTCACTGCTCTAATTGAATTTAACAATGCCCTCTGACCAATCAGAGGGTTATTTGTTGGGTAACAATGAGGCCATACATACAGTGTGTCAGCAAAAGGCAATCGAAAGCTACATGGGACACATAACAGCCAAATTTCTTCAGGATGTAAATTGACAGAGGCCAAATGTGCAAACAGAGGAAACTAAAGGGAGAAACATTTAAACTTGTCAGTGTGGAAGCAAAGACAGGCCAGACCGATCTGAAACTTATCAGCACCAATAAAGCCACAATTAAAGTCAATCAACAGAATTTTATTTTCATGTGTTCAGATTTTTCATGTTGCTCATATTAGATTTCTGTTTTTCAGTCATGTGGCCCACAAAAGAGAAGCTCAGAGGAGCCCCTTGAAATTTATATCTGAAATTGTGAGCCTCGAAGAATTTCAGAGAGAGGAATTCAAACCTCATAAGTTCAGAGAGATTGTTTTTTAAATTAAATTTTCAGCAGTATTTAACTTCCAACAATATTACGTATTGCAGACTAGTAGACTGCATTAAGGAACACAAAAGAAAGAGGGTGCTGTTTTTTCAGCTCTTTCAGTCTCTCTCAATGGCAGACAGTGGAAGGAGTGAAGAACTAATAAAAAAAAAAACACTTCCCACATATTCATGGTTGTAGAAAAAAAGAGACACACATAGAGGAAACATTGGATTTATGGGAAACTAAGTTTTTCTTCAAAAACGAGAGCAGCAGTGTGACACAGAGGCCACCAGACAGTGCAAAAATGGTACGTTTATTAACAGGAAACATCTGAGGGTTGTATAATCAATTTAATGATCTAATAAAAGGTCTCCATGTCCATACATGTAGCAGTTCATTTTGAGTGCTGAGAAAGTGTTTTAAAACTTGCAGTCAGACTAAATACATGGAAAAGTGACACCCCAGCTGACCCACCCTGGAGCTTCTACCATGGCCTCATTGGTCAGTGAACCCAGCACTCAGGCCTTTAATGTGGTCTAATGTGGTGCAGGGTAGGGACCGGTGGAACAGGGAGGCCCAGGGCAGATGGCTAGCAGGGAGTAGAGGGAGGTATCATGGGTGTGTCTGCCCCCTGTTGAGGCTCTAATCATTGCCATGGAAGGGTAGAGGACCAGCAGCCTGTTGCCACAGCCTCACGGTAGGTCTCCACGCTGTGATTACAGGGTGTGTGCAGTCAACGGGAGTTTGATCACAGGGATTCGTTGGCAAGAGTCAGCATGTGCGTATGCTTTAGTGTGTGTGGGCACAGGACTCCTGACCATAGGGTGTGTTTGTGCGAGTGTGTGTATGCTTGGCAGAGAAAATTGCTGGGACTGCAGGGCTAAAAAAACAACCACAGGGCTAAGAAATAGAAAAAGAGAGACACGGAGAGACTGAAAAAGAACAGAAACGGGGAGTGACAGAGATGCTAAATGGCAGAATTGTATAACAAAGACAAATGCATGGAGGGGAAGAGTAAGCAGCAACAACATGGGTGAAAAACCAGACAGGCAGACATAGACAGAGGCGGCAGGGTTAGCATTTCAAAGCCAAAGCTACTTCAGCCAAAAGCTGCTTTGTATCTTAGCTTTGCAACATCTCCATCTTTCAATACACCTGTCTAAACCACTATAAAATCATTCACTGCAACTTTAACTTTGCCAGGTTGTTGGCTTCACAAACCAGCTGACTATTCCATGGTTTATACAGCAGCTCTGCAAGACAAAGACACTGAGCGGAGCCAGAGGCGGGGATTAAATATGAGTTGAAATTGTGTTTAGAGGAAGCCAGGGGTGCTGTGTGGGTATGTGTGTGTAAGGCAGCCAGTTGAATTACTGTAGCATGGAGAAAAACGTCAATAGGCAAACAACAGACGCAGACTGCCACATCGATTTCAATACACAGCTGAAACATAACACACACGTGAGGAGCAATGGCTGCGCACACACAGAGAAGGTGCTAAAGTTGTTTAAGATGTTGACTTAAGCTTCTTTGACTGCTCTGACATTAGAGGAGATGAGGTGGTTGTGGGTGGGTGGGAGGGCCGAAGAGAGAGAACATAAGAAGAGGAGGAGAAGAAACAAGGAGGAAGAACCACGATATGAAAAAGATGGAGAGGCTGGTTTCATCCTTTCTTTCTCTCTCCTCTCCATCTTCATTTGTGCTCTGACTCTTTTATTCCATCTTTATCTCTCTCTGTCCTTCGTCTTTCTCTCTGTCAGGCAGACCATGACTATGCCAAAATGTGATTTGCTCTTTTTGCTCTGCTAATCTTCATAATCCATTTGGCCAATGAATGATTTCTATTACTAATTAAAGAACAAACAATGAATGTGCCCCCCTACACACACACAGTGGTAGATGTTTTAGAATCTGACAAGAGATGTTACAGAAATTCACTAAGAGATTAAATCAATAAGAGAAAAGATTGCAAGGGAGAAATAATGGGAATCATAAAATATGGCTCTCAGTATTTAAACTTTCAGTGCAGCAGAAAAAGAAAATTACAAATCAAAAATCAACAACGCTTAATTTTTTACTCTCATAATTTCTCCCTTTTCTTCTTTATCATTCGTTCTGTTTTTCCGTCCCTCTCTGTCGTCTCCCCTTTGTTGTGCTTACAATGGTAGGGAGGGATCAAAAGTTGCTAAGGCAACAAACAGAAAGAGGAATAAAAAAGAAAACCCTGTCATCCTTATGGAGACGGAGGAATCCTGACGTTCTTCAGCAGAGAAACGGGGAAGTTGAAAGTCTTTATCTGCCCATTAACAGGCTGCTATTTGAACCTGAAAGGATGTGGTGAGTGTAGAACAGATGGGAGGAAAATGTTGTTGCCAAATGTGAAAACAGTCCTGAAGTGCACAATAAATACTGACAGTGTTATACTGATCTTCAGGAGTCTTTTTATGCACTTTCTATAGCAACTCCAGAATAGCCTGTAACACTATGCTGATGAGCAGGTTTAATGATGAAAGAAAAACTTCTGAGCACCAACATGATTCATGTATGATTACAAGAGAAAAGACTTGATCTCCAACATGGATAAATTAGTAGAAAATCACACAAAACACACGACACAGCTGAGTTAAACTGGGACTCTAATTGGAACAGGAACTAAAATGGAAGAGTTACAAGAACAAAAAAACATAAATAAATCCACAAAACAAAGCTATAAAAAAGAGATTTGTCAGACTTTTGCTTCAAAGAAGGCAAGTCACTCACTCACGTTTTCTTTCTCTGCACAGTAATAAAACACCTATTGGCCGTCACGTCTGAAGTTAAATAAGATACAAATACAAAATATTCAAACAATATGAGTTAAAAGTGTATGATATGTATACTATATACTGCAGCATCATCAGATTTACAGCTTTGATTTAAATAATGCTTAAAAGCCACTCAAACAGTAAATTGAATCAGCAGCAGCAGCAGCAAGAATCTGAATAGATGCTATAAATGGCCCAGATATAAATAATATAGACAGGTAGTGTGTGTCATTGGACTTTGGACATTAGGCAGATATAGGAATGGTGTATAAGGGTGTGGCCCTGAGAAGAAGCTAAGATAATGTGGTAAATAGATGCTCAATCCAACAAACAACACAAATAACAACATGGCATCAGAACTGCATGAACTTTGCCATAAATCTGTGCAGCAGTAAGCAGCAAGTAAAATAACCAACCAGCATTCATGTTGTTTTTGTGACAACAAACAGACAAACAACTAAATATTTTAACACATGTGATTCATGCAAATACCTTTATAACATGTGTCTAATGTCATACACTGTATGATATTAATTGTATCATTACCCATGATGCACAGCTTCACCAACATCTGGTGCTCAGACGTCTAACAGGCTGAAATTAAAGAATAAAATCCAAGCTGTTGTATGAAACCACTTTCATCTCAATATGATGATAAACCAGAAGCGTGCAGTTTTAAGGAAGCAGAATTGAAGAACTATTGGTTCTTCCAACTAGTATTTTCTTGTCTCAATATTCTCTCTCAACTGTCTCAAATTTACTGCAGATCTTGTACAGAAAACCTTTATTAGGAGAACGGAAAGTATATTAATATGTAATTAAAAAGCAGAACTGAATTAAATTTTTAATTTTTTTTACCATAAACTCAATTTGCAAATTTAACAATTATGTCTGTGATGGCTTTGCTCCAAAATGAGTCAATAAAAGATGCTCCATGATGCCGTACTCCTCATCATCACAGATGTTGATGAAGGTGATTAAGAAGAATTCTTAAACCAATTTGAGACTTAGCTCATGTACTTGCCACTGCTGCCTCTTAACACTTAGCAAGAAAAGATTGTTGAAGTTATTTTCCACACATATCTGTGCATGTGTATGTGTTGTATGTGTGCACAATATAATATGTGCAATAATCTTCAATGCAAAAATGTCCAAAAGACGCTTCACAAACTCCAGCCTTTGTCAACAGGACACAGTCATGTCGTTGAAAATGACAGCATCTATAGATATAATGGTCAAGCTAGCTACTGCAGCTACAAGAGGGCAGGAAAGTACAAGTTGAATGCAAAGAGGCAAAATGAGATCCTTTGCAGGACAGAATGCTGCTCTGAGATGTAAGAGGAGAGATATCACTTTCACTTCAGTATCCTTCTAATTGTTTGTTTTTAGCTTTAACTGCTCAAGTGCTGTTTGCTTTGCTTGTCCTGATGGCGCACCACTGTGATAAACAGTTCATTAAGCAGTGTGCTGATAAGCAGGAAGGGCACAATGTGCAGACATGCTGATTGTTTGGAGAATGCTAAAGATGCTAAAGATGCTAGTTTCTGTGTGTGTGTGTGTGTATGCACATGCGTGCGTGCATAAGAATGTGCGCAGAGGTAAGCAGAAGAGATGATGTGACACACACCAAAAACAACTGTATACAAATATAGTGAGCTGCAGATACACACACAAACACACAGACCTGCACTTGTAGCAGCAAGAAAACTGAAGCACTCACACGAACATGAATGCATCTGGATGTACATGTGCAGAAAGACACACACTTATGCTCACATACAGTGCACAGCTCTTGGGGATTTGGAGTTCAAAGAATGTTTTATTTTGGGAACAGCTTTGGGTTAGTCACCCTACTTTGGTGACAGACGAAGAAACAGGTTGCAAATATCAAACACTTTATAAGCACTGTAACATGCACATGCACCCACCCACCCACACACACACGCACGCACGCCAACACACGCATACACACACACACACACACACAGACTTACACTCTCACTTTCCTTGTATTTCCTCTGTGTCTCTCTTATTTCCAAGAAACATCTTGCCACAGGGAGAATGTGTTGTTTAAAACAAGCAGACTTCTCCTTCACCACCAGCTAATGTATGATCACAACTCTTCTGACAGCTTTGTCAAAAACACTAAGACGTCGTGTTTGGGCTTCATTAACACATGAAGCAACATGGCAGGACGCTGGGATTACAGTAGGTATAACTCAATATTGTGACGTGACGCTTCAGAGAGTAAAATAACAGATGCTGTCTCACTGAGTGGAAGGTTGCCCACTGAATTGTGCTCTTGTCTACACTGCACAATGAAGTTTATGCATTTGAACATTCATAGTTTAGTTACGATAAAGAGGCACAGCAGCCCCTGGAGGTGTGCATGGGGCTAGAGTAAGAGCAAAACTCTGTATATAAAGATTGTGAAGGTTCTAGTCCTATAAATGTTAGTGTGCCTGGCTAACTAGCTTGCCACTTAAGCTTTATTCACATTAAAGCTAGAAAGTTCTGTGTTTCTGCTGCAGTATTTACCCCTTTGCTGCACCACCTTAGCTAAAATACAAATTTTGCTGGCAGTACATCACTTTCAAATTTCAAACATTCAAACTGTGTTTTTATAACAATCCTAGTAGCATTTAGGAACATAATAAAGGTTAAATGCAGCATCATTTGTTAGATTTTATATAGAACAATAAATAAATAAATAAATTCTCTAAAAACAGCTTCCAAAAATGATTCAGGTGCTTTGTAAGATAGTGAATGCACGCACACACTCAGACACACATACACACACAGGGGAAGGCAGTAATTGAACAGGCGTTGACACAGTTTGGTGGCGACACCTGTTTGAAATTTATAATGAGCAGCCAGGGGAGAGCACCACACACGCACAAACAGTCATGCACACACACACACACAGACGCGAACAGACACACACTCACACAGTGTTGTCTGTGTCTTGGCTCTGACTCTGTGCTGGGTTGCAGGTCAGAGGAAGGCTAAGAATAAACTGGTCCTGCTGAGCCTCTCGCTCTAATACATACACTGAGTATACACACACTGTTCACTTTGCCTTTGATTTCTGCACACGTGCTTTCTGATTAACAAAAAGAAAAAGAACTATAGTGAAATCACAGACGAAGCTGCAGACAAATAAAAAGACGTAGAGAAATTAGAGAATTTCTGAGAGAATTCATTCACTCCTGCAGTATACATGATAACAGGAGTACACAGTGAATTAATGTAGATCCACTGTCACGTATATTGTATATATGTATGTATGAGACACTAAAAAAAAATTCCACTCTAGTGAGAAAATAAAACGCTGATATTAACACACATTCCTTTACTTCTTCTCTACAACTCTCTTTATTTAGTCAAAAAAACGTAGATATGTTTATTTCTCTTCTCCTCCTTAACCTTTGGTTGATATTCTTCACACTTTCCCTTGTTTATGTAGTTAAAGGGTATGAAAAGATATTTTCTCTGTGGAAATAGTGTCCTCTACTATCCACGCTCAAGGGCAGTTGCACACTAATATTCATCACATGTTTTACATTGCTACACTACTTTATTCATAATTTTGAAATTAAAGCATCATCATTTATTTGATATTAAAGTATGAATTTGTGGAGCTTTTGATTTGCTAAGAGACCTTCAATAATCTACGATCATTTCTTAGTGTCTCCAGCTTGGTGCTTTTGTGAAACTCCCCCTCAAGGATAATAAAGTGGAAACTCCTGCAAGCCTTTAATACACGCTTCCTGTTGTACATCTATAGTCTGCAAGTACGAGCTGAAATAACCCTGATGACAACACTATGGCATCACCAGGGTTATTTCTCCTCCAGAGCCCCAGTACTGCTGTTTTCACAGGCAGGTAAATGTGGGGAGAGCCTTTACATTCACATTTCAGTGAACATCCACCGTCCTGAAGTAGAAGTGAGCAGCTCCAGGGAGCACTCAGCTGAAACCTGACCTCTAACCTCTGATGAACAGAAGCATGAAAAATGTTTTTTTCCCTCTCCACTTCCTTTTCTTCGCCTCTGCTCTTGTCAGTTTGGCTCCGGTGCCTTTCAGATTTTCCCTGTTACAGTTTTCTCAAACTTTATAGGAAAGCTCACTCCAACAGACAGAATAAACAAGCAAGGTGGCTGATTACATGGGGTTGTTTTAATACATCATATTGTATTTGTATAAAAAGATAAAACAAAACTACCGTGAATGAGTTAAGGAAGACATACTGTCTGAGGGACAGTAG
Source organism: Rachycentron canadum (assembly GCA_038496675.1). Lineage (NCBI taxonomy): Eukaryota > Metazoa > Chordata > Actinopteri > Carangiformes > Rachycentridae > Rachycentron > Rachycentron canadum. The sequence continues at coordinate 11,003,461 of CM076670.1, forward strand.
AAAATGGAGGGAGTGAGTGAATGCTGAGTTATGTCTGGGTTGTGATTCTGCTCAATTGCCTTGGCAGGAAGTCCCTTTTCTCTGAGTAAAGAGTTTGACAGAGATGGATGGACGAAGAAGATGAGGAAAGGGATAAAATAAGATAGGAGGAAGAGATGTAGAGATGGGAGAGGAGGGGAAGAAAGAAGATGAAACTGTGTCATGTGCAGTGGGAGAAAGAGAAGGATGGAGGAGGAAAGGGAGGAAAACTCAAGTCTGATAGTATAAATAAGTAAAAGTGAAAGAAGGGAGGAAAATGCAAATGATGGTGAGCAGGCACAATGGATGAGAGAGGGGAGAGAGATAACAGGGAGGTTAGGGTAGAGGAGAAGGAGTGAAAAAGGGAAGGAACAAGGGAGGAGGAGGAGAGGGATGACAGAACTCATCCTGCGTGGAAGAAAATCTAAAAATATACTGACAGAAATGTGAGGGGTGGGAGGAAGAGGGGGAGGAGGAGAGAGATGACAGAAAGAAAGAAAGAAAGAAAGAAAGAAAGAAAGAAAGAAAGAAAGAAAGAAAGAAAGAAGCTAGAGCAAATTCAAGGTCAACTAATGGGAAAATTTAATGAGGCAAAGACAGAAAGTAGAGAAAAAAATGTGTTTCTGTTAGAGGGCGATTTTTTGACAGGGGGCTCAAATCTATAATGAAAAGAGAAGAGAAAACACACAGAGAGAGGAGCAGCACTGAGGACAGACATGAAAAAATAAAGAGGAGGAGAGATACTATGAGACTGTGCAAACTGAACGAGTGGATGAGGAGAGAGGGAGAGAGAACAGAGAAACGAGAACAAAATGAGGGATAAATAAACTGAGAGAAAGGGCTGGTGGGTTATTTTTAATGAGGGAGGTAGTAAGCCACCTTAAACCCAAAGTCAAGAACTGACTGGACTTCTCATGAAACAGGATGGATGGACAGAGAAGATGAGAAAGAAAGAAGGTAAGAAAACAAGGCACAAGCATGGCTGAGGAGAGAGGGAATACATGAGAGAATTGGAACAAAATGTATAAAAGGAGTGCTGAAGAAAAGGTGGACTATGGAGGGAAAGAACAAGACCAACAGATCAATATGTCAGTGGGGCTTCCTCTCCGTCACATCCCTCTCTCCTTCTCCTCACACTGCTTTACATGGAAACATTGGATTATTGATTCATCCTCTCCTTTCTTCATCCAGCTTTTCCAAAGCAACATCTCCAAAGCCCCTCGTGTTTTTCCTTCAGAACATGATACCAACCTTCCTTTTCCCCCATTCATCCTCATCTCACTGTCTTGGGGATTTTTCAAAAAGATGTAAAAATCAAAGAACAACATGAGCCAACAGAAAGAGTAAAGAGGGGTAAATTATTATGGTGGTACTGGAGTATAGTAGATCCTGAAAACATCTCGTGTGGTTTCTACTTCTCTTGTCCTGTTTGTGCAAGTTACTTTTAAATTTGAGCAAGACGCATTGATGCAACTGAACCATGAGTGTGAAATCTCTGAAATTATTCTGCAGCTGAGGCATATTCACAGTCAATAATCTTCTTATGTTAAAATAAACAGGGATAATGCTAAACAGCTACATTAGAGTGATCTTAAGTATTCAACAAGACTAAGAGTCTACAGCCATGACAGCGACTCAGAGGCTAAGAGTAACAGTAACACATGTAACACGTAAAATGACCATGTCCATTGTGTTTGTGTAGCATGTTAGCATGCTAACAGTTAAATTTTCTTTATTCTCTGTACACTTGATGAGAATATGATTGGTTTTACAGGTATTTATAATCATAGCTGTTAAGATATTTCAGTCTAGACCAAATCTGACCGACCAACATATGGACATTAACATAAGGTATTTTATTACATTTTTCTTTCATCTGTCTGTTAGACCTTTAAATGTGTTGAATTCATTGAGTAACAGGAAAAACGACTTAATTCAGTACACATATTTCTAAGATGTGGGTAGGTATGAGGTAAAAAGGTGAGACCTATTTAAAGTTTCAATCTGATTGCCACACTGGGCCTGAGATTCTTCATAAACACAACCCTCACTAATAATGCACATCCACCAGAGAAAGATATTGTTTACTCTTGCCCCACAAAATTACAGCCTTATTGGTGTAAAATATCTCTATAATCCTCTTGTAGCAAACACAACAACAATGGTTTCAGTTTCAGATAATCTAATCTGCAGCAATCTCAAGTCCATTCACATCAGCCCTCAATTTAGTTTCCTGTTCTGACACAGCAGCAACTGACTATTACTGAGCTACCAGAGGGCATCCTTGATCCTACAGTATATCTCTATCTTATCTCTCTCTCCCTCCACAGCCTCTCCTCGCTCCTCTCTCATCTTCTCCTGAACTCACTGTTCACTAGGAGCAGTGATTGCATCATTGATAGTACATCATTTCATGCAGAAACACACTGCCCTTGTAGTGACACTCCTACCTAGAGGCTGGCTGATATCAGAGGACGAGCTTCTTGTCCACAAAACTATTTACTGCATTTTTGTCTGGCTCAAACACACAGTTGTATTCCTCCACCTGTGAGGACCCTCACTAGCGTAAGACTTCCTTAGACCCTAACCATCATAACCAGAGTACTTACCTAACCACAGCCCTTAACCTTATCCTTTCAGCAGTCCTTTGAAGACAAAAACGTCCTCACACTCAAGGCCTAAAACTAATATTGGCTCTTCCAAGAATAGAGAGGAGCTCACACACAAACACACAGGTAAACACATTCAATCTTCTTGCTCTTTCTCTGAGGGTAAGCCACAGATGGGCAGCTTTTGAATGGCTTTGCCAACATTTGCTTCCTCTAGATACAGAAGCATTCACATCTGTATAATTATGCCTATGAGGATACTCACTGAAAAACACTAAAAACACTGACTATCCCCATGTCATAACACTAAACTTAAACTCTGCTTTTAACCTTGTACTTAAAACAGCAGGTTGAGGAAGTGGAAACTGAGCAACATCCTGACCCGTACCATCGGAAACTCAAATCCATTCTGATATGGATATATATATCACACAGACCACACACATTCACTTACCCACACAAACACTAAGCACTTGGTTTATAGGCCCCAGGAGTAAGACTGCATTCCCAGCCGCTTCATGTATTGGTCAATTTAACACCGCTAACATCAGCATATTAAAAATGCATGCACCTAAGGAAGCAAAAGCTATTTTGCAAGTGTGTATGTGTGTGCACATGCATGTGCAAGCATTTGAATGCAAAGTAGCCTACCTTAAAGAGTGGCATTATTACATTGTTATCTACATAATAGAGCTATTTATACTGCAAATGCATTTTAAACACCCAGTTAACCTTCACAGTGGTTTTTGAAATGGAGTCAATCACATGGAAAGAAAACAGGGGAAGGAATGTGTCATCCCCAATCTAAAAACATGTCACATTTTGGTGATACAAAAACATCTTTTTCAAAAACTGAAAGAATATAACAGGATATTTTCACAAGTTGCCCATTGGTCAACTTAGTCAATTTTGAGCAACCTGTTGAGCAAACTAATTGAAAGTCCAGACCCCTGACTGCTTCTATATATCAACCAGGGAAATCATGCACATGACTTGTCTGTGATATTAGCACCGACTCAGTCTATGGATAGAAATAATGTTTCCTTGCAATGAGGAGGAATCTAAATGTCTGATAGACTCTCTCAAATGTGGATCAATAGCTGAAATTACAGGTGACTCACATAGTCTCGTCATTCTGAAACTCCAGCTTGCCAGCAGCCAGTTCATAGTCCTCCCCTCCTTTAGCGGTGCCATCCAGGGTTCGATAGGGGATGGCTACCAGGCCTCTGGCTCCTGAAGTCCTGAGCACCTTTACCTCCATCACACCTATGCTCTCGCTCACCCTCTGACTGGCACTCTCAAAGGTAAAGATACCTGGGAAAGAAAGAACAAGAGGATGAAAGAAAGAAAGAGAATACATCCCTTCACAGGGGAGAAGCACTAGAAAGACTTGAGAGATGAGGTTGATGAACACCTACGCTCTCGCTCACTAGCCTACTCTCCAAGGTGTACGGTATATATAGTGAGGATAATAGATTACCACCCACTCTCTCTAGATAAAAGATAATGAGCATTAGGTAAATGCCCACCCTCCACTTGTCCTTCCGCACTTTCATTCTCTTTGGATGTTATCAAAGTCCTGTAAATGAAAAGGGAAAGTGGGGACTGGAACTTCTGAAGCCATTTTGTCGAGATCATGGGATTTGCTGCTGCAGCAAAGTAATACATCCATGTGGATTTGCATGTGCCAGTTTGAATGGTAGAATAAAGTTCAACTGAACTCATTATTATTACTCTGACAGTCTCTCTCTCTCTATCTATCCACTGCTTTCATTCTCTCTGTTGGTGTTTCCAGAAGTGCCAGCTTTGAGAGGCCCGTCCAAATTAGCTGGGAGGTTTCTTTCTCTCTCTCTGTTGCTGAGCAGCCAGGACAACAGCTTTAGATGAGTTGTTTTGTGTTATTTTCCTTCACCTTTACCACCAAAACCTCACTCATCCACACAGGATTTAAACTACTGATGGCTACCATTCTTCAAGTTTCATTTTCTGTTGCATTTTATTCATATGATATAACTTTAAGTAATGTGTGGACTCATTTGTTGTAAATAATGAGCCAAGTTTGTGACCTTTTTTTAAGGCTTTGAGTTGTGTTTATTTGGTCAGAATTGCAGTTATTAGAACAGAAAAATTAATTTCTGGAGTGACATTGCCCACTAGATTAGAGTTCCTGGGGGTGTGGATTCTGGTTTCACTGACAAGACTCATACTGATAATTTGATTAAAGAATATTTAAAAAATTGTTTGTACCATCTGTGATTTCAGTCAGTCTGTGTCTCTGTGTAATTACTTTATGTTCTCAGTTGGGAAGGAGAAACAAGCCCAGTAAGATTATTCATGGGTTTCTCTCACCTGCGTGATCGTCATCGTAGATGGTCACTGTGGCTGTGTGGTTGTCACCCAGAACAGCTTTGGGGGTGGCACTAGCATCCAGAGGGACGGTGCCAATCTCAGGGTAGCCAACCACTCGGGGGTTACTGAGGTGGACATAGAAATACTCATCCTCTTCAAAGATGTCGTCATCAATCACTCCGACTGTGATCTCTGGTAAAACAATTGTTATTTCAAAATGTTAACTTTGGGCAATAATACCATAAAAGCATATTTAATGTTGAAGCCAGCAGAACAAAGATCCCCCTCAGGTTCTGTAGATGACCTCTGCTATTTGAGCCTCAGTCTCAGTGACATGTTTTTTGAAAATATATCATGAATTATTGCTGTCACTGTTGTTTTTACCTTTAAGGGTCTCTCCGGGTTTAAACAGCAGTGTTCCCTCAGCAAACTCATAATCTGAACCTGCGTTTGCTGTACCGTCCTCTGTGCGATAATCCACCTGGGGGAGATAGGAACACAGAGATGGAAAGTGGGGTGAGATGAGGGGGAGGGAGAAAGAGAGGGATGGGGGATGGGGAAGTAGAGGGTGCCGCCAGAGATGAAACAGAAGTGAACAGATGTGAAAAGGGCAGATAAACACAAAGGGAGAGAAAGAACGCAGAGAACAGAAGAAGAGAAAGAGAGAAGAGGACAGCAAAGATATAGAGGAGAGGCATTTGGGGAGATGGGAACAGAGGGTGAGAGAGAACATGAAAAACAACTTCATTAAACTGAACCCTCTGGTCAGATACAGTCTGATAATAAAGACTTTGAAGACAGTACAACAAAACTTTCCCTGTATCCTCTCCTCTCTGTCTGTCCTCTCGCCATCTGCTGCCTGTTTAACCCCCTCCATCTGACATGGAAACACACGATATTACCTACGATACTTATAGTCATATTACAATCATCACATCCTGTCATCTTTTATGTAAAATAGAAAAAAAAATCACATTATCATGTGTAGCTGTTTGTAGGCAAAGAAATGAATGACTCATTGTTATAGTTCCTCATGGCTCTGTGCTATTTTTAGTCTCTCATGAACTATGAGTGACACTAACTTATTTTGAGTGCATCCATTAAGATGGCTCTTATTGCTGAGACTAATTTATATCGTGGCATAATCAAATTTCAGATTTTCCAGATTGGAGGCTGATTTTTAAATTTCACATTTAAACTGTGAGAAATTAAATCTTTATATGATTATGAAATTAGAAAAATGTAAAGAAGAGTGTTGAATAAAATGTGTGCTTATCTTTAAGTGGATATGTTTGCTGTAGGTCTGAATTAAGGGAGTGACGCTGTATAGATACCTTCAATATGGCACGGAGCAAGGAGAATGAAGAGTACATCTACTTTAATACATTTTATTATGGTATGGATAGTAGGAATCCAGTTGCTCCAGATTTTCCTTTTCTAGGAAACTAAAGCAGCTATGATCAATATTTTGATTTCATTTTAAAAATTCTGCAAACTTGAAAGTTGCTGCTAATTGCAATGAGCCCATCATGAATTATCAATTGACTCTGAAGTTAAGAGGTGTTTTAGCATGAAATTAGCATTTAGTGCATTGTTTTCCTGGCCGTTTCTGTTTACTCTGACTACATTGTTACAAACACATCAGACATTGTACAATACTTGTGCAGTTAAAAGATTGTGTTTGTTTCTACAAGTGGCCAAAAAGATTAATTTATGTGTATTTATGTTTTTAGTTTAGTTAGCTATTTCATGTTATATAAGAGATGTCTGCCTTGTGCTGAATTGCCAAGCCTTTTAAGAGATAAGATAAATTGCAGTGTAGCTTTCTTTAAACTTTGTTTTAGTGCATTAAAAAATCTGTGAACTTTTCACCATTTCAACAAGTTGGTCATCAAGAACCAGTGGCCTCGTAAAGTCATTTCTTTATCTTCAGCGCTGCCGACACCAAGCCCACAAAGTGTGTGTGTTGGCCAAATAGGCCACTTGATTTAACAAAGTCAGCCTTGACTGAGGCCATGCCATCTAAATACCTCTACAGACAACACTGACATTGCATCAGAGTTTCATTTGTATACAAGGAGAAGAAAAGAGGACAGCTTTGAAAAGTCCCTGTAGTAGTGAGCAGATCAAACATCCCATCACTGCCAGCGTCTCTGTGGGAGACTTCAAAGAAATTCTCTTATTCAGATTATCAGGCTACCGTTAAGCCCCAGTGTTTTTTGTTTTGTTTTTTTTTTGTTGTTTTTAGTCACAGCTCAAAGAAAAGCTGAAATCTAAAACATGTGGAGTGTGTTCTCTACTGTGTCTCCTAGTTTTCCTCTGTTCTCCCCTCTTGACACACTTCTATCCCTGTACCAGCATCCAACCAGAGAAGAGAACAAGGGAGCTCAGAGCCTGCAGAGTTGACAATTTAAGTAAATCAGACCAAAACTCGGAAAAGTGCCAAAGATATGAGTGAACTCAGTCCAGAGAAGAGTTTTGTTTCCTCTGGTGTCTGCTGGTGTCTCTTGGCACCTCCCTCTCTCTCACACACACACTTTAATATTAGCATAAACATTTTGATGCCTGTTTTCCGAACAATCTTCTGTCCTGTGTTCATTTCACACACACCTTGACAGTAACTCCAGGGTCTCCTCCGTGTCTGGCAACAGTCAGTTTCAGGGAGCCACAGTTTTCAAAGCACTGGTACAAAGAGGGTTCAAACTCCATCCTGGTGGTGTGAGGGTCGTCCTCCTGGGCCTGGGTCTCATGGCTGCTCACCACCTGGAAGGAAAGTGCAGTATCAGATGCATTGTGTTGTCTTGCTGTGAACTTTAGCTTAAATGGAGAATGGAGGATACCACGTGCGTGTCTCACCTTGCGAGCCTGGTCGGCGGCGTGCTTCTTGAGGATGTTGCCGGCTCCAATCATCATCCTGGTTGCTTGGATACGGTAAAATGCTCTGCTCTTCTGCTGCTGCATCAGGACCTGATCAACAAAACCAACCCATTCACAAAGTGATCTATTGTATCTATCATGTTAATTTATTACTTTATTTGCTTCCTAGATTCATCCTACTTTCAGATAAAAGCTTTTTTATTATCTCATGGGAAATTTCCACAGGTTGGCTGGAGTTCAAAGGTCATCTACAGATTCCCTGAATAATGCTCTTTGTAAAGCACCAGACTGCAGCTGGCTGGTTCTCTTAAATGTAACCTGTGGATCTAATGAGCTTTATCAATCTATACTATTTATAATCAAATGTAAAATGTATGTGTGACTCGCAATCTAATATCCTCACAATCAAACCACTGAATGAAAGAACTGTTTAATTTTTTATTCAGTGATTCATCGTGACCACGACAACCTCAGTTTACCTGGTCGAGTTAAATCTCCAGGGCAGCTGTCATTTTTATTTACAGCACAAGGCTGAGGGAGTAGCTGCGAGGGGAGGGAGGTCTAAATGCATCTTTGCTTGCCAAACTCCTTTCCTCCTTCACTATCAACAACAAAGGCCAAGAAATTACTTGGAGAGGAGGCAAGGGAAGGAAGGGAGGGAGAGCAGCAGCGACTTGGACAGCCTCTATGGTTCAGCATTAAAGGATAAAATGTGTGCAACGGATAAAACTGAGGAATCTTGAATGTGCCAATTTGATGTGTAGTATTCATAGAATAAAAATTTTTTTTCCACATTTTAAGCAACTGTGGTAAATATAAACAGAGTGTGTGTGTGTGTGTGTGCATGTGTGTATGACATCTAGTAGAAGCTTCTCTCTTTTCACCAGGGATAAAGCCGATTAATCTAGTGGCCGATTAATCGCTCAGACAGAATCAAAACTCAACTAAATAATGCCACACGGGACCAAAGGTTGAATTTAGTGCAAAGCAATATGATTTCATCACTTATAGATATCAATGAACAAGTTGCAAATCTAAATTTCCCAAAAAATCTTAACTCGAGTTTTTTTACTGCGTCTCACAGTCACAAAATCCATAAAGCCTTAATTCAGAAGAAAGGTAGTGTGTGGATCTCGAGTTAAACATTTTTTGTCAAGAATGAATTCTCACAGCTCTAACACTCATGTAACTTACCGGGCAAAAAATCATCTGGATGGCAGAGGGGTAGCATGTTACGCTGTTGTCAATCAAGTCAACCGGCACCTTCCTCTCTGCAGACTAGTGGTTTAGTCAGCACATAGCGTTACGTGAGGAGTGTCCTGGAAAACTGTTTTCCTCTGCGTAGGTGTTTGTAAAGTCAGTGAAGCAGTCGGCCAGTTTATATTGTTTATATTTGTGGTGTGTGAATAGTTGGCTGTCTATTTTCTCAAAAGTAAATCTTGCAATAGAAGACATGAATGGTGAGATTAATTTGAATCAAATTTAGCCATGGAGGTGCAAAGTAATTTGTCAAACAGCTTTAAAGTTTCTGTGGAACATTTTGAAATGCTTTCTGTGTATCAGCTCTGTGCTGACACCTTCAAGAACTGTCCTACCTGCTGTCACCTAAAACATCTTGTTCACAACTGAAGGTGTCACAGCGTCATCTCCAACACAATGTCACCCCAGGAGTCACATATGAAACGTGATGTGGCTGCCACTGTTTCATTCTGTTATATGTAAATGGGTCTCAGAAAGCTCAGAAAGTGTGAGAGAAAACTTGATGGAACAAAGAACAAACAATTAAATGTCTAACTGTTCCTTCAAAACTATGGGCCACACTCTTCTAACCTGATAATTCGCCATCTCAATCAGCTGCTCCATGTCTTTGTCTGGATGCCTCTGCTTCAGCTCCTTCAGCGTCCTCGCCATGTCCCTCCTGGCCTCGTCCTCCTCATCCTTTGGTCCTCCCTCTTCCATCATTCCTCCATCTATCCCGCTGTGACAGTTCAACGCCATCTGTCCGTCAAGCTCCAGCATGTCCATCTTGGTGAAGCCACCAGGGCCCAGTGCTCCTCCCCCTCCGCCACCATCCAGGCCTCCTAACCCTCCGTCCGCCCCTCCCTCAGTCTCAATGATGATTCCCCGGTTCTTGTCGGCACGGTAACGTTTGCGGACGTACTTGTAGAAGAGGAGGCGGCGATCGGCCACCCAGGCCTGGACCACGCACAGGGGGAAGCAGAGGAAGGTCAGCACCGCCTCCCATACCTAAAGGAGAGAAGAGACAGTGTTAACACCTATTCCTTTACTTCCTTTACTTTCTTTCCTTTCCTGCAATCCAACTTTCTTTCTCTTTTCCAAATGTTCCCCCCTAAACAACTTTCAATTCTTTTCAATCCTCACCTCCACCTCTCCAGGCGTGAACACACTCAGAATCAGGTAGAGCCAGATATAGGCAAAGATACTCCATGCTGCTGTGACAAAAAACACCCGAAGGTGCTTGATTTTGCGCGTCTCTCCTTCGGGCACCACATACACACACAAGGCGATGATGACGAACATGTTGAAGGCAGCACTGCCCACGATGGTGCTGGGACCCAGAGAGCCAGCCTCAAAATTGTGACCGCACACCTATGGATGGGGTGAAAATCTAATTACTGTGTTCCCATTACATTTTGTATCGGTTAATCTAATGTGTAACCACCAGGCTCATATTGTACCGACCTCAATAACAGACAGCAGTATCTCTGGGGCGCTAGAACCCAAGGCCATTAGAGTCAGATTAGAAACAGTCTCATTCCAGATTCTGACCGTGGCCGTGGTGGTCTCACCATTCGGCTTCTTTATGGTGATCTCCTTCTCCTGGGAGGTTATGACCTGGAGAGGAAAAAAGATAAGAGAATGAAGCATAAAAGAAAAGGCACCAAAAGGAAAGGAAAGGAATGGATGGCAGTGGAGGAACCCAAATTATGTGCGTTTTGTTTTGATACCACAGACCTGTTGAATATGTCTCATTAAATAACATCCATTGTATTTGTATATTACAAGTGATGATGACTGGTGATAATTAATATGAATACTACATGTAACTAGATGGATCGACTATACTTGTCATGTAATATTGTGGAAGGTAATTGTGTCATTATTGTGTTACCTACCTCTATGGACGACATGAATCTGTCGGCTATAATGCTCATGCCCAGGAACATGTAGATGAGTGCTACGAAATAAACAATGGCCCGCGCCACTTTGTCGCCCACAGAGGGGTTCTGGGGATTCCACACGGGCAGTACGACTCCTGAAATTCATAAGACAGAGTCAGAGTCTTGCAGCAAAAGATCACAAGCAATATTTGGTTGCAACAATTTTACGTAATAACCTCACTAATCTCTCCCTCTCTCAGTTTGTATAGTCTCTGTCACTGTGGGCATTTTGTGAAAAGCTGAACAACCTGATTAAGGATTATAATAAGTGGGGTATTTCCCACATGGTCCCATTTGTTCTACTAAAACTTATTGAAATGGATCAGTGCGCTCCAGTTCCATGGCAGTAAATTGGCTAAAGCAGCAGATAACTCACCAGTGATACTTTTTAGGGAGGTAATAAAACACTGTCACCTTCATGTGGTGTGTTGTTCCTGATGTGGGTGTTTTATTAATATTCTGCTTACCTTGGTGTATTCTGGCAATTTTGCAAATAAACCTCTTTCCTGTCATTGTCAGAGCCTCTAGGTCTCATACCAGGAGATTATACTATTTTGGAAATTAACCCCTTTGTAAGTTTTGTTTTTGCTACATAGCCAGCATTACCATTAACGGCTGTTTACTTACCAGTCTTGGCAAGCGCTTCAGTCATTGTTGCATTATAGGTTATAGAAGAGGTTATAATACCTCCTCTGAGCTACTCCTTCAGGGCAGTCTGGATGCTGCAGTGACTCAGTATCAGAAAATGGCGAGACTGACAGGCCCGGGATAGCTGGTTCACAACTTAAGTGTAAGGAAATAAGTGATATAAATAGATAATAAACAAGAGGGTTGCTTTCTACCATTGGAGATGACTCTTGGAGAGAAAAGGAATGAAATTTTATGTTGAACTCACAACATTTCTTCTAGAGTAAGTAAATGGCTGTAAAATTAGAATTAGATTAAAAAAATTGTTGGCCATGTAGCAAGAGCAAAACTTAATAGCACCTTTAGGAAACTCTTAGACTAATATACTGGTATGAGGAATATACTATAAAATCTGGAGTTAAGATGTCGATAATGATGATTTGATAAAGAAAAAAACGTATTATAGTAAGCTATTATGGAAATACCATGTAATAGAGCTTTAGCTGGTTGCTAGGTGAACTATAGTTTCCCCCAACTAAATATAAAGTTTAGACAATGAAAGTTGTTAGGACTGTAAGGATACTGTCAGTGATAAATTATAAATACACTGATGCAGTTACAACATGCAATTCAATATATCTACTGCCTCCATTACAACATAAATAATAATGTGAAGATTAATTAATGTTTCTTTGATAAGAGTAAATTGAGTTTATTGAATAATCCTCTTTGTGAATAAAATGGAGTAAATGAGTCAATTTGAAAGCAGAGTAAAGATGGTGTTGGATGCAATGTATGTTGTGTTTTTGTAATAATGGTGAACATTATCATGTTCAGTTTATCAGTAGCTTACATGGCTGGTGCACAGATAAGGCTTTAAACCTTTCCTCTACTTAACCGAGACTGCACTAAAGCATCTATCTAAAGTAATCTATCTATGTATGTATGTTGTATGTTAATCCCTCCCTATATGGATTGAACTCACTGACCAACTCACCTTCCTGACAGACGTCTCCACTGACTGAACAGTTCTTCTCAGATGCGTGGACCGATCCAGGACACGACAACAGCAGAAAGAATGAGAGGAAGAAGAAAAGGAGGGTAGAGGAGAGGCAGGAAGGGTGGAAAGAGGTGAGAGAGGATGGAGGCTCAGACATGGCTGCTGGAGCCATTTCTGCTGATGCAGCTGGACCTTCACTGGACTCTACTGGGTTCTACTGGGTCAGCGCTCTGTGGGGTGACGTCCAAATCCTGGAGTTAGGCAGAGAAAGAGTGGAGACAGAAGGAGAGTTATTATTCAACATTACAATCACACCACTTGAAGTGAAAGTAAACTTTCTCATGAGCTATTTCAGCTTCATTTTAATTTCATTCATTACAACAGTACCTTCTGCTGCTTTTTAATTAGCTCATGTGCCTTCAATTAAAGGTGAGGAAAAACATCCCTGGCTTAGGTGGCCTGTCAGCATAACCCTGCTCTTCTGACTAAAAGTAGCATTATAATATATTTTTAGTGGAGCTCAGCAGAATGTGGCTGCAAATGGTTTTATTGGAGGATTAAAAACAGATCAAATGAAATCTAAATGTAATAAAAGCCATGATGAAAGCTCATTACATCACAGCAAGTATAAAGAACATGTCTGATGAAGCGCTGTAAATGACGGTACACATGTCACCAGCAACTGCAATAAAGATGAAATAATAAAGTCTGTAATAAAGTTGGAGTGGATGTAGCAGCTCCTCCTGAGCTGCTCAGGAGTTTAGATAAAAAGAAATCAATCACCACTTGTTTTTAGTCTGGACTGCAGGGCAGTCGATAGGAGCCTTTTCTTAGCAGGATCACAGAGCAGGAAGTGGAAACACATTACTCTGTTTGTAATGTGGACATTAGACCTTTAACTGTTGTTAGATAGGAATCTCTCAGAGCACTGCATAGTATGAACTGCCTCATTAAGATCCTTTTGGGCTAAGCCGTCCTTCTCTTAAGTGAGCAGACAACTCTTGAAATCAGTTGTGATAACAGATAACCAGCGTGGGTTGATATAATCAAGGAAATTCTTAGTTTTATTATTCAGGGGAGGGCGCACTGAAGCCAACTTGAGTCATGGCTCCCGCAGCCAGAACATTACTCTGAATTCCAGTGGTGATACGTTACTGCAGTAAAAAATATCTAAATGTCCACAGAAACTTCCCAAACCTCTCCCACAGGACACACAGCCTTCTCAGTTTATCCAAATACTCAGCACATCCCTCGTATTCATGTATATGACAAAATCTGTTGGACTATTCCTTTAAAGACTCACTATACAGTGAGTAAAGTGTAAGGTTGGATACAGATCTTCCTGCTCCGCCAATTAGGGATGGTTGAAGTTGCATTTAATTTTATTATGTCAATAATAAGTCAAAATGTAATGTGACAGGGGCTGGGACAGGGGTGAATAAACCCACAGTTCACCTTAGCTTTACCGAGCGTTTTAACATCTTTCAGCTCTCTGTTTTGGTTTTACAACATGCATCTTGTTTACTCTTGTTTACTCTGCCCCCAAGTCACCAAAAAGTTAATTAGTGTAGGTTTATGGTTAGTATAAAGGATATAGATGGTGCTAAATGTCAGTCCTAGAGAAGAAGCAGAGATTGATATGCAATTAGAAAAGAGGTGCTGCCTCAGAGGTTGAGCTCAGGGCAAATAGTCCCCAGTCTTTCTGCTGCTGCTCATGAATCTTTGGTGTGAATGCACAGTGAAGGCCAAACTGTTCAAACTATGGTGACTCTTTTAACTCTGGAACATTCCCTGTTCTGGACAGTATGGACATACTGTTTGGCACAAATTACGTCATTAAAAGTGGGATTACAACTAATTTTTCTGTGCTCCTGCTGGTCCCTAGAGGAAATAATGTCCTTGAATCAAGTGTATCATGTGTGACTCCTTACACACTGGTCATTATATTATTACTAGACATTATATATCACTGCATGTGAGTGCAGCCAGCTGTGAATGCTGCTATAGAGTTGATCTGGAGATATAAGCTGAGCTAAGAACAGTGGCAAAGTGGCTTTTCAGAAAATATGTTGTGAGTGAAAGCAGACCTGAAGCAGGAAGGGAAACAGTTTGATCTGGCAGCGCAGATCAGTGCACACGGCAAACAGAGGAACAGAAACATACACACAAAAGTTTACACACATATATAAAGACAGGCACACGTGTACACACACAAAACACAAATACAAATACACAAACAGAAACTGTGTCAACCTTGTGGTGCAGAAGTTGTTGACCTTGTATATTCTCTAACACATACACTTCCAAATGCAGCCACACACACACACACACACACACACACACACACACACAAACATCTACATTACACACTCAGGGTTAGTCAGCCTTGGACAAAAAATTGCTGACCCTGTCTTCCTACGCACACACACACCTATACGCACAAACAACCGCAGTTAGTCATCTGTCGTGACATTAGCAGGGAGTTGCTGACCCTGTCTCCATCTATCTTCCAGGGTCTTGCTACTCTGACAACAACCTGTCACTTCAATACTCGACTCGCTTCTCTCCTCCACCATCCAATCCACCGCTGCCTCCCTCCGCTTCCTTAGTTGCTCTCTTCTCTCCTTGTTTGTTTTTTTCTGTTCTCTGCAGCCAGAAATTAGACTTCACACATCGATGAGTGATAAAAGGGATTTTTTTTTTTTTTTTTTTAATAATGAGGTCGAGAATGAACTGTTAAGCTCAAAATAGTAAACAGAATAAATTAACTTTTAGCTCAGGGCATCACAGTCCTTGAACCTCAGAACAACTTCCCTTTTCATCTTAGATCTGATTTTGGAAAAGATGATTTATAACTTTAAATCAATAATCATTTTAACCATAATCATCACTTCGCTGTACAAACTCAGCAGTTAACCATTAATGATGCTAAAAGATCCTTTCTTAAGACTTGATTCCTCAGTATCACTCGGGCTTTTTCTCTTGCTTCATTCTCATCTTCTCCATCTCCACCTCCCTCTTAGCCTGTGACAGGCTCCTTCACCCACGGCTCATCCTCCCATCCTCACTCGTTCTCTGTGTATAAGTTAATGTCCTGTCACCCTCTGTCTCCCTGTCTCTTTCTCTCTCCACCTACACATATGCTCACCACTTCACATTTCTAGCACCTCTCCATATCCCCCGCTCGCTCTCTCTTTTCACACCTCCTCTCAGCCCGGCCTTATCGCTACATGCCATTCTCATCTGTAAACAAATCTGTGGCTGTTGTACCGCGCAATATGTGTATTTGTTGGCACAAATGGAGACAATCATAGTAAAAGAAAATCATTGTTTGGTCCTGAAAGGACCATAGGTAGATAGATAGATAGATAGATAGATAGATAGATAGATAGATAGATAGATAGATAGATAGAAATAGTGAAAAAATGTGGATACTTAATATACCAATATTCAAAAAAGCAGCACAATGCCTCAATGCAGAATTCTTGTAAATGGCTTTTTGTATTAACTCTTTTCAAACCGTCAGTCTGAGAGTGTGTCCAAAGCTTCAAATGACTCCCTAATCCTTGTGCATGTGTGTGCTCCTTATTTCCCCAGGGCTTTCCCTTGTAAGACATGAATCATTGTGACAGATCATACACACACACACACACACACACACACACACACACACACACACACACACACACACAACAACAACAAACCATGACCTGTTCTGACTTTTCTCTGACAGTGATGCTCGTGCACATGTGGGTGTACATGCTGACATATATGTAAATGTGTGCATTTGAATACACACATAAAAACACACACACACAAAATGTGTTTCAATAAAGCCAACAGGTGTTCAGAGTGTTAGTGTGTGTGTGTGTGTGTGTGTGTCTACTGCATCAGATAATTTGATAATCGCATGAAGCATCTTTACAGTGTTTCCTTTGTAAGTAAAAGGCTGACAAACTTCAATATAAGATGAAGAGAAGAATCATTTTTGCAGGATGCAGAAAAGTCTGTAAAAGAAAACCCTGTTTTTGATGCTGTTTATATCTTGTGTTATGCAACAGCCATTCGATGCATTTACATTCTGTAACTACCTCTCTTTGTAGTAGCAGAGTCTGGCATGTAGGGATTTACAGGGAAATGATGCAGCTCATAATCCAGTGTTACTGTCTGCAATTTTATCTCTGTAATATCAGCCTCACTGTTTACGTAACGTATTTGTCACATGGGATAGTGCTGACTGGGACCATTCATTAAAAATGTGTCTCCAGAACAATCTTGGCATTTTGGTCAGTGGATCAGTTGAAATAATATTAAATCACACTTGCTGTTACCACAGTAACCACAGATTAGAGGATTACAGCTTTGAAGCCAATGAAGTCAATGAAAATCTAAGCAACAAAAACAAAGGACACCAGAAGTGACCAGCCTGAAGAAGCAGTGGGAGAATAAACCGTACTAACAATGTTTGCCTAAAAAATGAATTTGGAAAATGTTAACTATAGCATGTGCCAGAGGGGGATGGCAGAAGAGATGAAGGCAGACAACACACATATTCACACCCACTGTAAAGAACATCACACACGCACATCACACACACAAACTTCAACCCGTTTATTGAAAGCAGTAAGAACACTGACCGCGGTTGTTGATTCATATCACATCAGCAGTGCTTCGCTGCCCTGCCTCATTTGGCGCCATGAATCACCACACGCACATATGCACACACAGACACACAGACTGCAGAGGGCTAATGTTGTCTCAGGGTTAAATGACATTTGATTCATCACATCTTTACAGGCTCAGCTAGCATTCCCACTTTCACTCGTCCATCTCGCCTCTTCCTCTGTTCTTGCATCTTTTGTTTCTTTCACACAGCTAACACTGGCTTCGCAAGTGATATGACCTAATATTGAGCCTTAAAAAAACTGAACAAAGTGAGGTGCAATCATATCACTGTTTCAGAGCAAATCACCCGTGACTCACCCCAAGGAAAGTGTGAGCTGAGCGGTGCAGGTAGTGTTTTGGTTTTTGTAATATCTCTTTTCCCTCCAGGTAAAGACATTTTATATAACTACAACACTGTGGTGGCTAGACCTGGATTTATATACTCTCTGATGGGTGCAAGTTTATTTTGTCATTGCATTCGCTCACAATCCAGAGTTATGTTCTTGTTTATATAGCATTTTAATGTCTTATACTCTTGTTAAGCCATTGTCTCATAGGAAAAGAACAAAGACAAATCAAAAGGAATAAGAAACAATTTCTCTCAAATAGATTAAGAGTCAAATTTTATAATCCACTTTGTAAAATTGAGAAGTTGTTTGTGTGTGTGTG